>JAVJIF010006108.1:0-115004 GCA_038442645.1 Agave tequilana | reverse complement strand
AGGATCGAAGCAGCGTCCTCCTTCCTTTGCCGACGTTCAACCCGGGTCTGTTGGTCAGGTCGTACCCCATGCATCTCATCATTTTGATTGCTTTTGGTTCATAATGACCGAACTGAGGGGATTCCTTCTCACTTCCCGAGTCTTCGCAGGGCATTGGCTCAGACGAGATTCGCCCAAAAAGATTGGTTTTTGGCCTTTTCGTCGTGCTGGAACCATAAATATAGATTCTTGCGCATTACCATTATCTTGGTATGTCCTCGAAGGACGACTTCACTGTACATGCAATGATGTCAAAGCATCTACTGCCGACCAGGGTCGTCGTCTACTTCGATGCTAGTGTCTGATGGTACTGAATCAGAAGCAAACACAGAAAAATACGCAAAATCTAAATCTTCATTAATATACCAACCGCCTACATCGTCGGTGGTATTATCAACATCGAGCTTATTGGTGCTCTTTACAAGTGGTCTAACTCCCACAGGCACTCTTCTTTCTCGGGCTCGGTGTCAGCTTCGTTACCAGAGTCTGGCTCCTCTGGTCGCGGGACTTCATCCGTCTCCACCGGATCTTGGTACAACAAAGAGTCAGTGAAATAATTCTCGACCCCCTTTGAACGGATACCTTTCGGCAATCACACGTCTGCACCTTTCCACTCCCGTCAATGTATTTCATGACTTGGTGGAGAGTGAGGGAGCGATGGAGTTGCGGTGAATCCACGGTCGTCCCAGCAATAGATTGTAGGAAGTGTCAGCGTCGATGATGTAGCATGTCACTTCCGACTTGAGGCTTCCAATCTGGCATTTGCGCTTGATTTTCCCCCATCGGACGGTCTGGTTGGCATTGAACCCATAGATAGTTGTCTGAGTAGGGCTCAAATGATGAGTAGGAATGCCTAGATGTTGCATGACCCGGCGAGGCATGATGCTCAACGCGGACCCTGGATCTACCTGAATGCGGTTCACCTCAGATGATCCAATATACCCTGTGAAATACAGGGGTCGATCATGCTTCCCTTTAACCTGCATATCATCTGCTGTGAAGGTAATGCAGGGAGCATTTGGGGAGGTGTGGAGGCAATCCTCTACATCTTCCTCCTTCGGCACCTGGGTCATGAAGACCTCGGCATTTGCCAGAGCTTCTTGTAGAGCTTCTCTGGTGACTTTGACAGCCTAAGAAGCTCATACAAGGTAATCCGTGCCGGGATGTTGGCCAATTGAGCCAGGACATCAAAGCGGTAAGGCGCCGTGGATCCTTCCGCGATGCCCTTTTGAAGGGCTCGAGAAATCGAGTCTCCTTCTGTTTCTCCACAGGTTGTTTTGTGGAAGGCTTAGTTGGCTCTGCAGCTGGTTGTGGATGGGTTGCCGCCGTTTCGCCATACTGCTTCAAGTAGGGCTGTATCGAACGGGTTCCCGCCATCGGTTGGTTGGGCTCTGCGGCCAAGACTATTGTTTCCTCCTCTGAGTCGGTTAACGAGGCAACATCAGTCTCGGCTTCTCGAGAGGAGGCACCCACCACATTGCAGGATGAGGCCTTTGCCTTGCCTTTGGATTTCCTGTTGGTCACAGTAGTCCATTGCTGTTCATTGACAAGGTCAGGGTGACCCACATGATTTCCCTTTGAGGTGTAGGGACGGGTACCAGCCTTTCTCTGTTGCTGGTGAGGGTCTGTGTTGACCACTCACTCAGCTCTCCTCTTGGAATAGGGGCCACCACGCAGGTGTTGGGGGTTGTCTTCCGAACTGGAGAACTGACGTCACATTAGCCGTCACCTTCTTCTGCTCTGTCGGAGCTTTAACATCTCCGCGTCAATCAGAGCTTGAAGGATGTCCTTGAAGACGTAGCAGCTCTTAGTAGGGTGCCCCAGCATCCTGTGGTACAAGCAATAGGTGGGATTGTCGGTCTTGCGACTTCCTCGGGGCGCCTAGCTTCAGGGAGCTTCAGCGGTTGCTCTTGTGTGAGTAGTTTAAAGAGTGAATCGACATGTTCCTCCTTGAAGGAATATTGCTTGTTGGCGCATGGCTGGCTTGAAGAGCCACTCACCTTGCCTGATTGAGGCTTGGCGGGAGACTTGGTCTCTGTTGCCAAATTATCCTTCCGCTTTGTTTTGGAGGGATGTGTCCGGCGCACGCCTTGTCGACCTTTCCAGCCTAGGCTTACCTTCCTCCGCTCTGACGCGGGCGACAATCTCCTCAGCCTGTTCACCTTGTTGGACTAATTGCTTCCAGGTGCGGCTTTCAGCAACTCCTATTTGAGCAAGGAGTGAGGTTTGGAGATTGTGGCGGCATGTTTCCACCAGGGTGGCCTGGGTCATACCGCTTGGACACCGGAGTGCCACGTTCTGAAACCTTTCCACGAAAGATTTGACGGACTCCCCTTTTCGCTGTTTGGTAACCAAAAGAGTGGGCATCGTGACTTCGGAGTCATCCTCGAAGAAGCGTGTTAAGAACAGCTTCTCCAAATCGCCCCAGTTCTTGATAGAACCTTCTGGGAGCTTCATAAACCATTCAAAGGCCACCCTTTCAGGGTGCCGATGAACAGGCGCGCCAGGATGGCGTCATTATCTACTACATTCCTGGTTTGGGATTTGAAGTAGTAGATGTGCTGGTTAGGTGACCCCTTCCCATCAAAGGCTTGGAGAGTTGGAGCTTTGAACTTGGGCGGGTACGGAACCAAGTCCCATTCAGCCGGGTAGGGCCGGACCACTCCTACTTCTTGGAGGTCTTTTGCGATTGGCAAGGGCCTCGAGGCGTCGCTCCAGTTGACTCATTCTTTTAGCATGAGCCCTCCCCGGATCTTGGTCGCCCTTTACTTGCGACGAGGACTTGGACGAGCCGAAGTAGATCGTCGCGTCTCCTCAGAAGGTTCGGAAGATGAGCTTTCTCCCTTTCTCCCTTTGCCTTTGACTTTTTAGGAGGAGACCTTCTCCTGTCTTCGAGCAGCTGTGCAATCGCCTGCTTAAGGGAGTTGATAGATTCCTGCTGAGAAAGAATCATATCCTTTGTGCCTTCTGGATCTGCTCTAAACGTTTGCCGTCTCCTCAGGAGTGCCTGACATATAGGCAGAGGTCTCCTTCTCGACGGAAGAGTTCGAAGCCCTTGATTCCGCTACGACGGAGTGAGAATCATTTATTTTAATGCCATGGCTAAGGCATTATAGTCATTGGGGGAATGGCCCCAGTCCGGGTGCGAGTGTGTCGGTACACTCCTCCGGTTCAGAGTCAGAACTCGTCAGAGCTGACCGCAGGTTGTTTTCCCTTGCTCCTGCTTGTCATATTTCGTAGTGAGCTCCGGGTACTCAATGTCAGAGAAGGTTCTCCTTCTGTGGGAGCGTCTTCTTTTAGCTGACGGGGGAATCAGGGTCAGCTGTCTGACTAAAGACTGCTGGTGCACGCCTGATCCGCAACGGCACTCAGAGAGCATATGGATGAGCCGTTGCAGCAACACGACGAAGTGGCCTGATTGGTACTTCTTTTCTTCGTCAAATAATCCCTCAAGTCCATGGAGGGGGATTGAAAAGGTTAGCCTCGCAACGTCGAAGACGGGAGTCATCCATGTGCCGTACAGCCTGGACGCAGGCTTCAGGGACGCGGTTCTCGCGCCGTAGCTGTTCAGCGCGCGTCTGGCGTCTTTGTTGAGACAAGACGCGCCTGTCGCGTTGCTGTTTGGTGTGTCGGGGCAGAGACACTTGAGAGAGAGTGGGCTGCTGGGCCCCACGTCTATAGGCGCGTGCCTCTTGTGCTTGACAAGGCGCAGAGGCTTCACCTTGGTGTTTGGTGAGTTGGTCCTCAGAGGACCTAACTGAAGGAATCTCGCGTTTGGGCGCCAAACGCGGACTTCGCGGGGCGCGAGCAAGGCGCCAGTTTGTATGCTGCGTCCAGCCTCAGTCAGACAACCAGAGGTTCCAACTTGCAGCTGGCGCGCGCGTCTCCTCTGTCGACGCTCAGCGTTCCGGTTGCGTCACGGAGGTGGAGAGAGACCAACAACATCCTGATGCTGAACATCAGAGATTTTAACCACGCGGGTCTCCTGAGAGACGCTGACGCGGGTTTCTGTGCGACGCGTTTGGTCGCAAAGGCAGTTGTGCCTGGGGCCACGCGGGCTTTCTGAGAGGCGTCGGCGCGTGCACCTTGCTTGGCACAGTTGGTAGCAGGGGCGCCCGAGAGAGCCACAGATCGGGCTTCTGGGGCATTCCCTGTCGAGACCCGGTGGCAGACGCGGGTCTTTGGGCTCTTGGAGCCGGAAGAGAGAAACTCTTCGTACTTTGCCTGGTCGAACTCGACAATGAGCGATTCGACCATCTTCCCCTTACGGAGGACGTCATCCTGCGCCACGATTTGCTCATCAGTGACAAATACAGTCCCCAGCGGAGTCGCCATCCCTTGTACGCGTCGGAAAAGAGAGAAGAGGAAATGCTGTAAAAATTTTTCCTTGAATCAGATGAAAAGATTACAACAAAAACAACTTTTCCTTCCAGTTACAAGGGAGGGAGGATGTTGAATCTTGAATCCCCCCTTTGTTTAATGCTGGGTTCTTCGTGTGGCGGTGGAGAGTGAATCTTATTCTCCGTTGACCGGATGACCGTCAGGATCGTCAGGGATCTTCTCTTCGGCTGGTAGAAAGAGTAGCACAGCTCTTGTCTACCAAAACTCTCAAAGAGAAGGTAGGCAAA
The DNA here is from genome assembly GCA_038442645.1 of Agave tequilana. Classification (NCBI taxonomy): domain Eukaryota; kingdom Viridiplantae; phylum Streptophyta; class Magnoliopsida; order Asparagales; family Asparagaceae; genus Agave; species Agave tequilana. The sequence continues at coordinate 110,337 of JAVJIF010006108.1, read as the reverse complement.
GAGTAGCTTGTACGCAGCAAGCTTGACGAAGAGTTGAGCTCTCTCCTGTCTCTGTCTTGTCGTCTGATTGCCTTCTGCCTTCTAATTTTCTTCTGATCTCCATTGCCCATCGCTTGCCGATCGCCAATTGCCACCCTCCTCTCCTTGTCTCGACCTCATAGCAAACGAGGCTATTTATAGAGGTCCTAGGGGGTGAACATGCCCCCTAAAAAAGCTCCATAATGAGGGGGTAACTTCCCCACTTCCCCGCTATGTGGGCGGTGACTGGCCCAATAACTAGGGCGGTTATAACCGAGGCGCGGGTCTGGACCCTCGCGCCTTGATGCGGGTGTCGAGCCCACGCGCTTTGATGCTGAGACGCGGGTGTCGAGCCCACGCGCCTTGATGCTGAGACGCGGGTGTCGAGCCCACGCGCCTTGATGCTGAGACGCGGGTGTTGAGCCACGCGCCTTGAGTCTGAACTCTGCCTTTTAATGGCTTGTCTATTAGTGATTTTTAGACAGCCTACAACAACAAGCACGATCGACCTCTGTACTACACCGGGTATATCGGTTCAACATGCATCGAAAGGGTACAAGTCGATCCGGGGTCCGCACTCACCATCATCTCCAAAAGGCTTCTCTATTTCGTCGGTATACCGCTGTACAGGTTGTCTGCAACCACTACTATAATATACGGTTTCAATGCCGGGAGTAGTCATCCACTTGGAAAATTCGACTCCGTTGCCGAATTGGGAGCCTGAAGTCAGAAGTGACGTGCTATGTCATTGATGCCGACACGTCGTACAACTTGTTGCTTGGACGACCATGGATCCACGCCAACTGGATCGTTCCCTTCACTCTACACCAGTGCTTTAAATATGTTGAAGATGACGCGATAGTACGAACTGTCTTTGCTGAAAAGCAACTATTTAAAGGGGTGGAAAATTACTTCACTGACGCTCTCCTGTATCAAGAGACTGGTGAAGCATCTAAAGAACCATTGCCAGATGATGATGAAAGTGGCAATGAGGCAAATTTAGAATCCGAAGCAGGCATGCCAGCCATTTTGATTGGTGAACCAATTATAGCATGTCTTAATAACCCCCAATGTAATACTCCTTCTGAAGATGAAGGTGAATGGTTAATTAATGATAATATTTCTTTTGATTATCCTGCGAGTGTTGAGTTGTTTGAATCTATTACGGATAGCTCTCTGCACATGCCTTTACATAAACCACGTACGTCCAGCACGCCCATGGAACCTGCAGAAGAGGCCGTTTTGGTAATTCCTCCATCTAAAGAAGGTCAGTTACCGATAATTTTTTGTAGAGCCCAACCACGAGGGTCCACAGCCGTAGATTCAAGTTCAGACTCAGACACCCCATAATTCTTCCATTATGCACGACCAGCGCGCCATATTATAAAGAGAATGGGGTACAACCTAAAGCATGGAGAAGGCCTGAATTTTGGAAAAGGAGGCGTAGTTTGCTGCGTAACTTTGTGCCAAAAAGAAAGCTTGCAAATTACTATGATAATATACGCAAGGGGTTGGGATACGTTACAACCCACATCGCCAGCAATGGTTCAATTCAAGATGACGAACCAGTTCCATCGCATTCCGCCTCATCCTCCGAGTGGGACTCAGATGTCAGTGTGGGAATGATGTTCAAGAATCTCACCATTAATATGACCTCAAGCAGTCAATTGGAGCCAGCAGATGCTACTGATGAGGACCATGGGCTCAGCAATTAGATCTCCAATGGGAAAAGCGATTCGAACTACGCGACCTACCTACTGAAGATAAGGTGATGCAGGTCAACTTGGGTAGTCAAGATCACCCTAAGCCCATCTTTATAAGTGAAAGCTTATCACTTACAGAAAAGGAAGAATTGATAATACTCATGAAGGAGTATATAGACGTCTTCGCATGGAACTACGAAGACATGCCCGGACTTGATCCGCAAGTAGCCATGCACCGTCTGAATATCAAGCCCGACGCCAAGCCAGTCAAGCAACAACAACGTCGGTTTTGCCCAAACATTATGGGGGCTATTGAGGCCGAAGTCCATAAGCTCATTGCATGTGGTTTCATACGGGAGGAACAACATCCAGATTGGGTTGCTAATATCGTCCCCGTCCTCAAGAAGAATGGGAAGATACGGATCTGCATCGACTACCGTGATCTCAATACGGCTTGTCCTAAAGACGAATTCCCACTGCCCATCACCGATGTCATGATTGACAACACCTGTGGATTCGAAAGAATGTCTTTCATGGACGGCTTTTCAGGGTACAATCAGATTAAAATGTACCCCGACGATGAGAAGCATACTTCGTTCTGAACACCCTTGGGGGTATACTGCTACACCGTGATGCCCTTCGGGCTAAAGAACGCCGGAGCAACCTATCAGCGGGCAATGAGTACAATCTTCCACGATCACCTCCGAAAAAACGGTAGAGTGCTACGTCGACGACATTGCTGTCAAAAGTCGCAGTAAGAATGACCATCTTCGTGATTTGAGAACAATGTTCGACATAATACGGGCTCATCAACTGAAAATGAATCCGACGAAATCCTTCTTGGGAGTTTCGTGGCAAATTTCTTGGGTTTATCGTTACATCAAAAGGAATTCATCTTGACCCAGACAAGGTCAAAGCCATTCAGAGCATGCATCCACCGAGGAATCTTAAAGAGCTCAGAGGCTTGCAAGGTAGACTGGCTTATATTAGAAGATTCATCGCAAATCTCTCAGGCCGCTGCCAACCGTTCACCCGACTCATGAAAAAGGGTACTCCCTTCATATGGGATCAAGCTTGTCAGGAAGCTTATGAAGACATCAAGAGATATCTCATAAAACCTCCAGTCTTAGTGGCTCCCACATCAGGGAAACCATTCTTGCTTTATGTGAAAGCTATGGACCATTCTCTTGGTGCCCTCCTTGCTCAAAAGGACGACAATGGTCACGAATAGGCCATTTATTATCTGAGCAGGACTCTGATAGGAGCGGAATCTCTCTAAATCCTATCGAGAAGGAGTGCTTAGCCCTTGTCTTTGCTGTTCAGAAGACACGACATTATTTGGTCGGCCAAACCATACATGTCATCTCCAGAGTAAATCCTTTGCGTCTTTCTCATGACGAAGCCAGGATCATTGAATTCAAGATTAGCTAAATAGGCACTCCTTTTGTCTCAATATGACATGACCTTTATCCTCTCAGAAGGCGGTTAAAGGCCAGGCCCTCGCAGAGTTCTTGGCTGCTCATCCAGTCCCAGAGAACTCAAAACTTCATGAAGATATTCCGGATGAAGTCTTCGAGTCCAATATAACCTCAGAGGATGAAGTGTGGCAGATGTTCTTCGATGGAGCATCACGAATAGGTCCTAAGGACAGGAAATCGCCCGGCGTGGGAGTATCACCTTACAGTAGCAACTCGACACCTTGTATGCTCTAAGCATATGCTGAGAACCCGAGAAGTCTATAATGTCTCCACGGATCTTGAGCCGAGAGATTAGCGATTTTCTCTCATCGACTATGCCTTACATGATCTGCTGCCAGACGATCCTAAAGAAGCGGCATCTATCATACGAAGGTCTCTCCGTTTCTACTACGATCCAACCCTGAAGACACTTTACCGTCGTTCATATGACGGTGTTCCCTCCGTTGCCTTTCCAATTCAGAGGCACAGGAGTACTTAAAGAAGCACACGACGGCATTTGCGGAGCTCATCCCAGGTCCCAAACTTAAAGACAGATTGCATAGGCTTGGATATTAGTGGCCAACCATGCTAGCCGATGCCATCCAATATGCACGAAGGTGTAAAGCATACCAGATTCATGCGGACTTCATACACCAGCCCTCAGAGTTGCTCCAACCCAACTGTTGCTTCATGGCCATTTGAAGCATGGGGAATCGATGTCGTAGGCCAATCAGCCCTCTTCGACAAGAGGTCACAGGTTTATCCTGGTAATAACTGATTACTTTTCAAAATGGGCGGAAGCTATACACTGGTTGAAGTCAAACCTCTAATGTGGCTAATTTCATCAAACACCATGTCATTCATCGATTTGGTGTCCCTAGGCGGATCATCCATGATAACGGTCCCCAATTCATAAGCCAGGTATTCTATCGGTTCTGCGATAAATACCGAATTCAGAATGTGGCTTCAACTGCCTATAATCCCGCGCTAATGGCTTGCGGAAGCATTCAACAAAACGGTCATCAAGTTACTCAAGAAGTTCGATAGGTTGCGTCTTCAAGAGCTCGAAGCCTTAGACGAGAAGCGACTACAAGCTCAGCAATACATCGAGCTGTATCAAGCTCGAATCTCAAAAGCCTTCAATAAGAAGGTCAAACAAAGAGTCTTCCAGAAAGGAGATCTGGTTTTAGCCGTCAGACGACCGATGATTGTGACGCACAAGACCAAAGGCAAATTTCAGCCTAAATGGGAAGGGTCGTTTGTAATAGAAACAGTCTATTCATACGGAGCATACCGCCTTATGACTCCAGATGGCAATTTACTCATGATGCCGATCAATGGCAAGTTCTTGAAAAAGTATTATCCTTGATTAAGATCCTTCTCATGATCAAGTTAACATTACACCTCTGATCAAGACCTCATATCCAAGATACATGCAAAGAGAGCCTCTCTCTTCCTCCAAACGAGATCACACAACCATAACCAGTAGGAACCTGGTCATACACTGTTTTTCCAAAAGGAGATCAAGGTTACATATATGCTAACCAAATGATCCAACACCTTTAACGGTTAGGATAGAGAAAAATGTTGGCCTTTAAGCCAACATAAGTCCTCGACAACTCATCATGCTGAGGGGAATAACATGCCTAGCCCGACTCAAACGGTAGTTGGTAAAGGCATATCAAACCCTTGACAGCTAGGGATTTGCTAAAATCCCAAGGGACCTGTTCGCATTTGATTCCCTCTCTAAAATCACTTACCAATTCTCATCCATAGAATGGTAAGATCACATATATATATGTTTCGCTGTCACGTTAACATTAAACCTATGACAGTAATTTCCTCATTTCTCCCCATGAAAACGAGACCTTTTCACAGATTCCATCAAAACCTTGAGCCTGTTGACATTTACAAAAGACAGGTCTCGATACTTATTGACATTTACAAAAGACAAGTATCACCAACTTCGGGCTTGGTGGCGTCTCAACCAGTTATGTCATTGCGACCTCTAAACTGACAGACAGCCAAGTCTCAACTTCGAGCTTGTTGACATTTACAAAAGACAAGTCTCAACCTTGAGCCTGTTGACATCTACAAAAGACATGTCTCGATACTTGTTGACATTTACAAAAGACAAGTATCACCAACTTTGGGCTTGGTGGCGTCTCAACCAGTTATGTCATCGTGACCTCTGAACTGGCAGACAGCCAAGTCTCAACTTCGAGCTTGTTGACATTTACAAAAGACAAGTCTCAACCTTGAGCCTGTTGACATCTACAAAAGACAGGTCTCGATACTTGTTGACATTTACAAAAGACAAGTATCACCAACTTCAGGCTTGGTGGTGTCTCAACCAGTTATGTCATCGCGACCTCTGAACTGGCAGACAGCCAAGTCTCAACTTCGAGCTTGTTGACATTTATAAAAGACGAGTCTCAACCTTGAGCCTGTTGACATCTACAAAAGACAGATCTCGATACTTGTTGACATTTACAAAAGACAAGTATCACCAACTTCGGGCTTGGTGGCGTCTCAACCAGTTATGTCATTGCGACCTCTGAACTGGCAGACAGCCAAGTCTCAGCTTCGAGCTTGTTGACATTTACAAAAGACAAGTCTCAACCTTGAGCCTGTTGACATCTACAAAAGACAAGTCTCAATACTTGTTGACATTTATAAAAGACAAGTATCACCAACTTCGGGCTTGGTGGCGTCTCAAACAGTTATGTCATTGCGACCTCTGAACTGGCAGACATCTAAGTCTCAACTTCGAGCTTGTTGACATTTACAAAAGACAAGTCTCAACCTTGAGCCTGTTGACATCTACAAAATACAGGTCTCGATACTTGTTGACATTTACAAAAGACAAGTATCACTGACTTCGGGCTTGGTGGCGTCTCAACCAGTTATGTCATTGCGACCTCTGAACTGGCAGACAGTCAAGTCTCAATTTCAAGCCTGTTGACATTTACAAAAGACAGGTTTCACCTATACTTGTTGACATTTACAAAAGACAAGTATTACCCTTTTAGTCCCATAAGGGCTAATCTTGAGCTTGGTGGCTTCTCAATCGGTTACGTCATTGTGACCTCTGAACAGGCAGATAGTCAAGTCTCATTATTCAATCCCAATCCAGCAAGGATTATTTTCTCAAGTGGCTGCAATACAATTGGAAGCGACAATTCAGAAAGTAGAACAAGTTGGAAACATGACAGGAAGGTCAAGACAAAATTACTTTTATTAATTCTGAAAAGAAGGGATACATGGAGGCACATATATTACAAGCTACGAGCGTACGTCATAAGATCTGATCCGTTCTTCAAGGAAGGCCAGCCTTGCCTCCCTATCATCGGCAGCCCTGATAAGAGCCTGCGACCTTAGCTCAGCCTCATTAAAACTCGCCGTCTGGGCCAAGCGAGATTCAACTTCAGCCAAGGTTACACTCTGAGCCAACTCTTGCCGCGAAAGCTCGTCACCCTGAGCCTTGAGTTGCTCAAGCCGGGCAGTCTCTTCAAGACGCACTGGTTCAGCCTTGGATAAAAGAAGATTTGCCTTCCTGATCATCTCCTTGGCCTTTTCAATTTTATCTTCAGCGTCAAGAAGAGCACTGCTAGAAGCATCTATGGCGTCCCCGAGCTCTATCTTCCTTGTCTCCAAGGATTTCAAGTCCGAAGAAATGGCCTTAGCGGCTTCCTGAGCGGCAAGATGGGCTTCATGCATTTGAGCGACAAGGTGTGCAAGCTGCTCATTAACCGAAGACTCCATGTCCGAATGGCTAAGACGGCCCCATTCATCTACGTCCCTCTCAAGTTGGTCTACCAAAAGTTCCAATGCAGCGCCCTGGTTATCCCCTCCAAAGTCCCGGATACTCTCAATATTTCGGGAGAGGACTATGTTGGGGAGATTCTATCTCCTCGTTTTAAAATACCGCAAGTGCACGGTCGTTCGATGTAGCACTGAGGGTCGATCCACAGGGACAAGTGGTTCTTATAGTTTCAACACTTCTTCTACGCGAAATGATCAAAAATTTTGTGGTAGTTTATTCTAAACTAAATTGTCAATCTAAGAAAAGTCAAGCGCCCAGGGTCGAATCTCCTAAACTAGCATCAAGTGGTCAATCTCGGTCTCCATACTAGTATGTTGTTACTTACCAAAATCTCTATTCCTAATAGGCAAAGTAAGTCTGAACACTAGATCTAAGCACAGTGTATTATTTGCATCACATGGTCCATCAAAGGTAAATAAAATGACTAAATAAATTAAAAAGCAGAAAAAGCAGTAAAATCTTAAGCATGGACCATTAACTACTGATACATACCTTGTCAAATAACTAGTGACTCTAGAAATAATCTCCTAAAAATTTAGGTCAATTGGTGAGTGCAACAATCATAGTTATGAAACTACAGGTTTACCACAAAATAATCTAACTTAGGTTCATCTCCCCTTGGCACTAGAAAATTAGTTACTCATGACTAAGCTTACTCACACAATAATTGTCTAAATACTTAACCACCATTAAAAATCAATCTGTTAAAATATAATTACCTAAAATTTAAGATATACTAATAATCAATTAAACTAAATCTAAAATACAAATGAAATCAAAATAAAAAGGGGAGGAAACATACCTGCATGTGCATGTAAATGAATGAGAGTGCATAGCTTTTTAGTAGGTGGACCCACATGCAATACCCTCTTCCTGTTAAGCAACAGGATGTTGCTTACACTTACTCGGTCAACTCATTGCACTTGCTCGGTCAATGGAGCAACAGAATTTTAATGAAGCAACAGTGTGTGAGTTCATGTTCTCTGGGTGCTACAGGGCAAGCCCTTTCATCACTTGCGTGGGGACCCCACCGTGGCCATTCTTTTGCATAATGCTCCAATGAATTGCTTCTTCTTGTGCTCACTTGCAGAATGAAAGGAGAAATGGACCCCATGCTCTCTCTTTGTGAAGGGCTGTTGTGGTGGGTTTCACCCACTTCTGTTGCTCTTACACGGGAAAGGAGGAACGAGAGAGAGGGATCACATGCTGTTGTGCCGCCGCCTTCAACGTTTTGGTACGCAAAGCAAGGCCAAGAAAACCCCCTCTGCGCGCTAAATTGATGACGGATTTTACACAGATGCCACCATCGTTACAGATAAAAAAACATGACAGGAATGATTTAAAAAAAAAAAACAGATCTGAAGAAATTATAAAATTGAGAAAGTGGCCAAAATACAAGGCAAAAGAAAATGATCAAAACAAAGGCCCCTCCATTAAAAATTCTTTACCCTAGAAACTAAACAAAAACATTAAAAAAATAATGATAAAGAAAAACTAAAAAAAACCCTAGCTGACGGCCTCACCAGCAGCCCTGTTTTTTTACCTTATATAATAAGGATATTTTACAAAACAGCCCCTCAACAATTACATATTACAAATTAATTCAGTTTTGACTCAGGCTGATTTTATAAATGACCAATACGGGCATTCAAATAGAGGAATCAGCGAAAACTATCAACATGAAAGTTGTTATTTTTCGAATTCTCTTTCCGTAGACACTTGGATGACCATTTTGAGATCCTGTAGCCAAAGTTATGGCCAAAATACCGCAACATGCTCGAAAAGCATCCTCCAATCTTTTACAAATTGCGGCATTAATTGCTGAAAGTATCCGGATTCCTCTTCTCTTTTCTTTATCTGTTCCCTGCAAATTTCAATCAAATATACCCGAGTAGCATTATTGATATACAAATAATAGATAATTAGGAGTATAAAAATGGTATAAAATCATGCTGATCAGACTACCTTTAGAGCAGAGAATGAGGTAGTCGAGCCTTTCAGAACCAAATTGATGGATCGCTTCAAGCCCTTATAAAAGCTATCGACTAGCTCAGCCACAAATTCATTCTCGGCCTCAATCACTCCTGGCAGACGAGCAGCCTCTGAAGATTCCACTGGCTTTATCGACACCACTGTGGAAGGAATAGTAGAAGCACTGATTCAGCCCCGCTAAGGGCTAACTCCGCCATAAGTCAAGTGCTGACTTAGCGCGACGTATCGATTACTTCGCCGCAAAGCCTACCTTAGCTCCGCTAAAGGCACAGTCCGAACTTCGCAGAAAGTTTATGCTGCTAGCTTCCCTGGAAGCTCGTCCCTGATTCAGAAAGGATTGTCCTTAACTTCGCATAGCTCCGCTGAGTCAATTCAAAATGAAGGCAAAGCAAAAATCAGATGAGCAGAAAATAAACTTTCATTAATTTAAAAGGAAGGGTACAATTAATACTACATCAAGGTTGTATTTCATGCAAAGAATCATTTGCTCAAAAGGCATACAAGTGGTCCTTCCTACTTTCAAGCCAAACCAACTGGACACGAAAGGCCTTCCTCCTACACAAGGCCGTAATCCTTCGCATAATGGCAGATGGTGCCACCAGGACAGATGGTGTCACCAGGACAGATAGTGCCACCAGGAAGTTGAACCTTCCGTAATCAAAATTGACGAAGGACCGATTGCCACAAGAAGGCTGGATCTTCTTTGATGAAAATGGCAATGAAGGATCGAGACTTACAGGTGACGTCCGCTTTCCCGAAGTGGATAATCTCGGATAAGCGACTACCAGCCTCGCCTCGAAGTGGATCATCTCAGATAAGCGACTGCCAACCTCTTCTAGGAACACACATCAGTTGCCCCAATTTGTTCCTCCTGCTTAGGATTAAAGTTTCAACCGAAAAAGCAAAAGGCAACTTCTTGTTCTCTTTCATCAAGTCAAAAGATTGGCAAACATGGCTCACTGCAATGCAAACTGAAACAAGTCAGCAGTCAGTCAAGGGAAGAGCTACAAAACGCTAAGTCACATTCTTTAGGGCGAAGCAATTTATATCCGATTCAGATGCAGAATGGATTTCAGATTCAGTTAAGCAGAGGATAGCCTCGCTTGCACAGAGATGATAGGCTAGCTCAGCATAAGCCAAGTCCTAGCCTCGCCGATATGGCTAAGCCAGACTGCTCTAGAGGGACGCAGTCTTGACCCCACCTATATGGCAAGACTGGCTCAACCTTGAAGAGACTAAGTCCCAAGTTTTGCCTGTGTGGCGAACTTAACAAGCATGCAATTATCTTTCTTTATTCAGGTGATAGCTTCGCTGGGAAGCTGGGCTGAAGCCCTTCTCTGCAAATCAGTCAGACGTAAGGGAAATCAATCCCTGAGGTAGCTGTTAAGGCTAATGTAATGCCCGATTCCACGAATACGGGGACGTCACTGCAGCGTATATACGTAGGTCAGAGAGTGCCCCCACGTATATACGCTAAGCATAAAGTACAACAAGAAAGGATCAGAGTGCAACACAAAGCGTGGTATACACACATATGCCAACATAAAGGTACAGATACAAAGTCATCACAGTATGATAAAAATTACATATTACATATGTCTTTTATCATAACAAGTCCAAAAGTCAAATATACAATAAGAAGACAAAATGCTCACGAGTAGGATGAAGATCCCGTGAGTCAAAAGGAGTCAGGTGCAAGGAACTGGAGCTAAGATGCCTGCTCGCTAAGGAGAGCTCGATCTACGGTGGACAACTCCACTTCGATCCAAGCTCCGGAATCTGAATATGCAAATCCAAGGAATCAAGACATATAACGATAAATGAGCTACAGCCAAGTGGCTAAGAGACATGAATATGGGTTAGAACACAAGTATGGAATATAAGGACAGGTATTAACATAATCATAAAACGGAAAATACAAGTAAAGCTGATTACAAGCAAAAGTGATTGTATATGCTTAAGTCACGGTCCCATGAGACTAATACGTCGAGGGAATAATCCAAACAAGGAAACCCTCATCTATATACCGTTATCTCATGCCACGGTAATCCCAAGCATATAGAATCAGAGTTGCAAACTATATGATAGTCAAAAAGGAATGCATAACAAGAATGACAAGGATCATGACAAGATCAAAACCGGAATCATCACTGGAATCATAACAAGTAGGAGTCACAATATAACATGAGTCATAACAGGGACTATGACATGAAACAATAATCATAACAATAACCATAATTGAGCCTATTATTATTACTCTCTCTGACCCATATATCTCGGTATGTGTCTCGGTATCGATCCCAACTCACATACATCCATATATAAGAAAGTCGAGGGTCGTTGTCGGAAGTAGATGGAGAACTGATAACACTTCTCATAGTAGTTTCCATACACCTGGAACCGGTTTGGAGGCCCAAGTCCCCCTAACAGTCATCTTATGTGGGCCCAAGGTCCCACTAACAGTTATCTACTATATTTCGTCCCCCTACTATAAGCAAGGTATCATTCCGGCATCCATCACTTCCACCCATACCCCATACAAGTTGTAGCTTATTAAGGATTATCAGTTTACGGGAATAAGTGAACATAACAGTAATAGCCCTACAGATTCAAGAGGTGGCCCCCACAGATTCAAGAGGTGGCCCCCACCGTGTGGTGTGGCACTTTGTTCCATGTGGCACTTTGCTCTGAGGGAAAGGATTCTAGAGGTGGCCCCCACCGAGTATGGTGTGGCACTTAGTTCCATAAAACAAGGCAGGGTTCCCGTAAACACGATAATCATAAAGTCAAGTGTATCATGCTTGGTTTAAGAGATAGCATGACAAGGTGGTAATATATAACAAGCAATAAAACATAACGAAGAATTAATAATTGGCCGGGTCACTCATGACCTAACAAGAGGGTCTAACAAGATAGTGGCATGTCAGTTGGTCAGGTGATAACATATTAGGTGTCATGTGATATACATGTGTTAAAAGGAAATAGATAACTGACAATGCTGTATTAAGGTAAGGCAAGTGGAAACATAAAAACAACTTAGGGTTCAACGACCTCAAAGGGTCTGCCACGCATGCTATAAAATAAGGAAGCAATAGTATCACGGCAAGGTACAAGTATAAGAAAAACAAGCAATTACAGGGCAATACATAAACATAGAATTATGGAGTAACTAGAAGTAATATACACCAAGTAACGAGTCATGAAGCACTGTATACAAATACCTGAACCAAGCATAAGATCCAAAGTTTAGATAGGAATCAACTATAACAATCAGACAAAGTTAGTCGACTAGGTCAAGAGAGTAGTCGACTAATAGAAGGGTTAGTCGACTAACAGTAGGGTACAGTCGACTAAAACTGTGTAACAGAGAGTTGGGTTTTCTGGTTCAGGAAGGGTTAGTCGACTAGGTGGATTCAGGAGTCGACTAATAGTGATTTCCAGAGAGTTTGAGATTTGTTTCCAGGGAAGATTAGTCGACTAATATTTGGGGTAAGTCGACTAATACTGTGTTTTCCAGAAAAGTTAAGTTTCAGCTAAGTGTTCTAGTCGACTAGCTCCTAGGTTAAGTCGACTAATCGTGGTCGTGAGCAGAGTACAGAACTGAATCTAGGGTTTGGTTTGATGGCCTAAAAATGTGATTTTTATGTTATGTGTGTACAAGATATGAAGGTATAAGTACAATAGGAAGTGATCAAGTCTTGGTGAGTAAAGATACTCACTTGGATGGTTTAATTGGAGCTTGATCCAAGGAGGAGATGATGGCTTCAATCCACAATTAGTTGTTGCTTGAGATGGAGAAGGTGATCTTGGTGTTGCTTTGGGAGTTGGAGGTTGAAGATGAAGTCTTGACGATGCCCTAGATGAAGCCCTTGAAGTCTTGAGAGGGAGGAGGGATCTTGGTGAAGAGGATTTCTCTTTTGGTGAAGTGAGGAAGAAAGTGGAGTGAAGTGTAAAGGGAAAATATATATATGATTGGGATTTTGTAAAGGGGGTGAAATAAGGTAGATGTGATGGGGTTTTTGCAAAAGGGGAGGGGGTGAGGTGTCCCTCACCTGGCCACTTGGCGGCTATGGGAGAGAGAGAGAATGAGTGGGATTAGATGGAAAGTGAGTGGGAAATGAGGTGGAAATTGGAGAAGGTGGGAAATTGGAAAATTGGGATTTTGGAAAAGCTTTGATTTGTGGAGGAAGGAAAGGAATAGGAAAAGGAAAGAAATGAAATGATAAAGAGATATTTTCTCTTGGACCCAAAATGAAACTGCTGAATAGACAGATACCCGGGTTAAAGTCAAAGATGTGGAAATCAATTCGGAAAATGCCGGAATCGTCCGAAATTCAAGTATCTCGGATCGACTCGAAATAATTATCAAAAATCAATAATAATATATAAAGACCAATAGTGAAATCCGTTTGAAGAAATACTTTATAGTTTTGAAACTAAAAATCTTGGAATCAGCTACCTACCGACTCCGAAAGAATTTCATAAAATCATAAAATTCTCAGAAAAAGAATGTAAATAAGAAATATGATTCTAAGTAATTATGTCTAAAGGATCATCATGAAATTTCAAACAATTTGAGAATTAAAATCCATCAGAATCGGTCAGCGGCACTGGCCGACACCGGTTCTGAAGAAATTCATTTTAATTCCAGAAAATCTAGGAAATCATGGAATATATAATAATGGAAAATGATATTTAAAACTAAAATCGGTCAAATCTAATCACCGGAAAGACCAAATCGATTAATATACTATAATCGAGTTCCTGGTTCGGACTGGGACTGACTCCGAGTCCACGAATCCAAATCCAAGACAAAACAACCATATAAGGAATTCATAATACAGAATAATTACAGGAAGTAAATCGAAAAAATACGATCGAAAATCTGAATACGCAACTAAGTACGTTTCCGGAACGGGGTATTACAATCCACCCACCTTACAAAAAATTGCGTCCTCGCAATTTCGTTAAGGGGATAAATTGAACACGAAGGGGACAAGGGCACGAATAAAGGCTTCATAAAACCAAAACAGAGAATAAGATAAACACAAGAAGGACTAGAATGAACAATGATAGAATGACAATGGGAAAATATTAAGAAAGATAACCAACTCAAATATAAGAAATGGGTAGTGGTTACCATGATATTCTAAGGCTCCTGATCTGGATACTGGTCTTCCCACTCTGCTGCATCGCCTGAGGTCTCTGCTGCCATGAAGTGAACTTGGCCTCTGCCCTAATCTGCTCTGGCTCTCATTCCTCTCTGCTGATGATCATACCGTTAGGGTGGAAATGGAACTCTTCGATCAACAGGTTCAGGGTTCCTCCTCAGTGGTGGCGCTGAAGTGCTGGAGCTGGACGTGCTGGAGCTGGAAGAGCTGGTCTGACTGGTGCCGTATGCTCAAACTTTCTGTACCGGCAATCCCTGAGTGCATGACCTCTTGCCCCACATGCCAAACATAATCCATTGGCCACCCGACAATCTCTCTTATAGTGTCCGGGCCTGTGGCAGAAATTGCATGTGATCTGAGGAAGAGGAGTTTGGAATGGTCTCTTCATCATCGGGCCCTGGGTTCCCTATCCGCATCCTCCTCATCCATCACTCAAAAGGCCTCTTCTTGGCTTGGCTCTTCATCTGATTCTCCTTCTTCTTCTCCAGTCCACGCTCAACTTCTCGAGCTATGGTGAGAACCTCCGAATAAGTCTTCAACTGCTGGGGCATCAGGAAAACTTGTAGGTCCATCTGTAATCCCTGCTGAAATCTGCTTGCCCGCTTCTCTTCATCCGTCACCATATACGGGGCAAAGCGGCTCAATCTGAGAAACTCCGCGATACTCATCCACGGACTTACTCCCCTGCCGAAGTCTGATGAATTGCTCTTCCATGTCCTTCTGGGCTGTGACAGGGAAGAATCTGCTGTAAAAACTCTTGGAGAAGGTGTCCCAAGTGACAGGCTTTTCCAATCTGGCCTCCTCTGCTAGCCACCAAGTCCTGGCTATATCCTTCAGTTGAATCTTGGCAACCTCAACTTGGTTCTCCTGTGGAACTCTGGCTGCATTCAGCAAGTCTGAAGTGTCGGTCAGCCATTGCTCAGCCTCCAAGGGTTTCTCTCCACCCGTGAATATGGCTGGCTGCAGCCTCCTGAAGTCTGAAATGTTCCCCGCCTCTGTTCCTTAGGTGCTGCTATCTCTTGCCGGAGAAGTTCGGTCTGCTGTTGCTGATTCTCCATCATCATCTGGATAACCCTCAATATATCCACATTCTCTCCCGCTGCTCCATTCGATGCTGATCCAGAGTTGCTGCGACCCGATCTCCTCTCCATACTAGGATGGCTAAAGATAACTGGAAGGAGTTGGAAAAATGGAAGGATTTCAGGATATGAAGGAAGGAACCAAGAAGAACTAGATAATCAAGAAGGACTAGATGACTTTGTACATTGTAGTTGGCAATAGCAAACTACTAGAATTTGCCACTTGCTTGTACTATAGGTGGGAGAGCCTAAGCTCTGATACCAACCTGTAACGCCCCGATTCCACGAATACGGGGACGTCACTGCAGCGTATATACGTAGGTCAGAGAGTGCCCCCACGTATATACGCTAAGCATAAAGTACAACAAGAAAGGATCAGAGTGCAACACAAAGCGTGGTATACACACATATGCCAACATAAAGGTACAGATACAAAGTCATCACAGTATGATAAAAATTACATATTACATATGTCTTTTATCATAACAAGTCCAAAAGTCAAATATACAATAAGAAGACAAAATGCTCACGAGTAGGATGAAGATCCCGTGAGTCAAAAGGAGTCAGGTGCAAGGAACTGGAGCTAAGATGCCTGCTCGCTAAGGAGAGCTCGATCTACGGTGGACAACTCCACTTCGATCCAAGCTCCGGAATCTGAATATGCAAATCCAAGGAATCAAGACATATAACGATAAATGAGCTACAGCCAAGTGGCTAAGAGACATGAATATGGGTTAGAACACAAGTATGGAATATAAGGACAGGTATTAACATAATCATAAAACGGAAAATACAAGTAAAGCTGATTACAAGCAAAAGTGATTGTATATGCTTAAGTCACGGTCCCATGAGACTAATACATCGAGGGAATAATCCAAACAAGGAAACCCTCATCTATATACCGTTATCTCATGCCACGGTAATCCCAAGCATATAGAATCAGAGTTGCAAACTATATGATAGTCAAAAAGGAATGCATAACAAGAATGACAAGGATCATGACAAGATCAAAACCGGAATCATCACTGGAATCATAACAAGTAAAGTAGGAGTCACAATATAACATGAGTCATAACAGGGACTATGACATGAAACAATAATCATAACAATAACAATAATTGAGCCTATTATTATTATTACTCGTCTGACCCATATATCTCGGTATGTGTCTCGGTATCGATCCCAACTCACATACATCCATATATAAGAAGTCGAGGGTCGTTGTCGGAAGTAGATGGAGAACTGATAACACTTCTCATAGTAGTTTCCATACACCTGGACCGGTTTGGAGGCCTAAGTCCCCTAACAGTCATCTTATGTGGGCCAAGGTCCCACTAACAGTTATCTACTATATTTCGTCCCCCTACTATAAGCAAGGTATCATTCCGGCATCCATCACTTCCACCCATACCCCATACAAGTTGTAGCTTATTAAGGATTATCAGTTTACGGAATAAGTGAACATAACAGTAATAGCCCTACAGATTCAAGAGGTGGCCCCCACAGATTCAAGAGGTGGCCCCCACCGTGTGGTGTGGCACTTTGTTCCATGTGGCACTTTGCTCTGAGGGAAAGGATTCTAGAGGTGGCCCCCACCGAGTATGGTGTGGCACTTAGTTCCATAAAACAAGGCAGGGTTTCCCGTAAACACGATAATCATAAAGTCAAGTGTATCATGCTTGGTTTAAGAGATAGCATGACAAGGTGGTAATATAAACAAGCAATAAAACATAACGAAGAATTAATAATTGGCCGGGTCACTCATGACCTAACAAGAGGGTCTAACAAGGTAGTGGCATGTCAGTTGGTCAGGTGATAACATATTAGGTGTCATGTGATATACATGTGTTAAAAGGAAATAGATAACTGACAAGGCTGTATTAAGGTAAGGCAAGTGGAAACATAAAAACAACTTAGGGTTCAACGACCTCAAAGGGTCTGCCACGCATGCTATAAAATAAGGAAGCAATAGTATCACGGCAAGGTACAAGTATAAGAATGAAACAAGCAATTACAGGGCAATACATAAACATAGAATTATGGAGTAACTAGAAGTAATATACACCAAGTAACGAGTCATGAAGCACTGTATACAAATACCTGAACCAAGCATAAGATCCAAAGTTTAGATAGGAATCAACTATAACAATCAGACAAAGTTAGTCGACTAGGTCAAGAGAGTAGTCGACTAATAGAAGGGTTAGTCGACTAACAGTAGGGTACAGTCGACTAAAACTGTGTAACAGAGAGTTGGTTTTCTGGTTCAGGAAGGGTTAGTCGACTAGGTGGATTCAGGAGTCGACTAATAGTGATTTCCAGAGAGTTGAGATTTGTTTCCAGGGAAGATTAGTCGACTAATATTTGGGTAAGTCGACTAATACTGTGTTTTCCAGAAAAGTTAAGTTTCAGCTAAGTGTTCTAGTCGACTAGCTCCTAGGTTAAGTCGACTAATCGTGGTCGTGAGCAGAGTACAGAACTGAATCTAGGGTTTGGGTTTGATGGCCTAAAAATGTGATTTTTATGTTATGTGTGTACAAGATATGAAGGTATAAGTACAATAGGAAGTGATCAAGTCTTGGTGAGTAAAGATACTCACTTGGATGGTTTAATTGGAGCTTGATCCAAGGAGGAGATGATGGCTTCAATCCACAATTAGTTGTTGCTTGAGATGGAGAAGGTGATCTTGGTGTTGCTTTGGGAGTTGGAGGTTGAAGATGAAGTCTTGACGATGCCCTAGATGAAGCCCTTGAAGTCTTGAGAGGGAGGAGGGATCTTGTGAAGAGGATTTCTCTTTTGGTGAAGCGAGGAAGAAGTGGAGTGAAGTGTAAAGGGAAATATATATATGATTGGGATTTTGTAAAGGGGGTGAAATAAGGTAGATGTGATGGGGGTTTTTGCAAAAAGGGGAGGGGTGAGGTGTCCCTCACCTGGCCACTTGGCCGGCTATGGGAGAGAGAGAGAATGAGTGGGATTAGATGGAAAGTGAGTGGGAAATGAGGTGGAAATTGGAGAAGGTGGGAAATTGGAAAATTGGGATTTTGGAAAAGCTTTGATTTGTGGAGGAAGGAAAGGAATAGGAAAAGGAAAGAAATGAAATGATAAAGAGATATTTTTCTCTTGGACCCAAAATGAAACTGCTGAATAGACAGATACCCGGTTAAAGTCAAAGATGTGGAAATCAATTCGGAAAATGCCGGAATCGTCCGAAATTCAAGTATCTCGGATCGACTCGAAATAATTATCAAAAATCAATAATAATATATAAAGACCAATAGTGAAATCCGTTTGAAGAAATACTTTATAGTTTTGAAACTAAAAATCCTGGAATCAGCTACCTACCGACTCCGAAAGAATTTTCATAAAATCATAAAATTCTCAGAAAAAGAATGTAAATAAGAAATATGATTCTAAGTAATTATGTCTAAAGGATCATCATGAAATTCCAAACAATTTGAGAATTAAAAATCCAGGAATCGGTCAGCGGCACTGGCCGACACCGGTTCTGAAGAAATTCATTTTAATTCCAGAAAAATCTAGGAAATCATGGAAAATATATAATAATGGAAAATGATATTTAAAACTAAAATCGGTCAAATCTAATCACCGGAAAGACCAAATCGATTAATATACTATAATCGAGTTCCTGTTCGGACTGGGACTGACTCCGAGTCCACGAATCCAAATCCAAGACAAAACAACCATATAAGGAATCATAATACAGAATAATTACAGGAAGTAAATCGAAAAAATACGATCGAAAATCTGAATACGCAACTAAGTACGTATTCCGGGAACGGGGTATTACAGCTAAGTTAAGGGAGATAAAAGTTCATTGGTAAAGTCTCTGGATGACCGAGACTTACTGGTCCTTGGCCGGGTAATAACCAGAGTGGGCATCCCTACTAATTCAGAGATCTGAGTATCTCTCTCAACCAAGAGAAGAGAAGAAGAGCAGATCACTTCTCTTCAGAGGACCTCAGGTGTCCTATTTATAGGCCTCATGGTCTGAGCATTGCCGCCTCAAGCGTGGAAGCACGAGCACATTTAAGGCATTTATTGTGCCTTGAGAAAAGGAACGGTTTCCCTTGGAAACGTGCAAAGGAAGAAGCGTCTCCCTCATAAAGGCATTTATGGCGCCTTGAAAAAGGGAATATCCTCTCTCAGAAATGCACAAGGGGAGAATATCTCCCTCGATCAATGTGAGAGAAGGAGTAATCTTTCTCGTACCGGCCCACAACAGTTGGCCTCGGAAAAAAAAAAGATGTTCCAGAGCAAACTTATTCCGGGAAGCCCAGACGCGAAGCTACCCAGACGCGAATCTACATGATTCTTCGGCGAATTTATCCCAAAGCAGGATTAAAAGCGAAGCTGAACTCAACCACCATGGCGACGTTCGAACTTCACATACCACTGATCAAAGCAGTTCAAAGTATTTCGAAGTCTGAGCCATTGCAGACTTTCGAAAACTTTGAAGGGGGTCTTATTGACACTTAAAAAAGACAAGATTCTTATTGGTCCGAACAATGTCTACACTTGTTGACATTTATAAAAGACAAGTGAAAGATAGGCTGATTGGTCTGAACAATGTCTAAACTTGTTGACATTTACAAAAGACAAGCGATAGACAAGCTGACGACCAGTTCTGTACTTGTTGACATTTACAAAAGACAAGCGACAGATAAGCTGACGACCAGTTTTCACCCATCTCCGATGGACAAAGAAGCAAATTGGACTCCACTGATCCAGTCAAGCAGACAGTGAGCCCGGATTGTCTCTGAACAGACCTCAGCAGGTCTAAGATGCTAGCACTTAGCATCACATGAGCCCAAAGGGATAGCCTCGCCTGAGAGGCTAAGATCATCCAACTTCGCCTTGAAGCCATTCAAAGCTCTGCCAGGAAGCTAACTTATAACTTCGTCTGAACTGCTGAAGCGCAACTCCGCAGAGAGAGTTAGCTCCGTTTGAAGCCACACGCAACTGCGCAGAAAGGGTATGCGGTAGCTTCGCCACAGACGACATCTAGCTCCACCGAAGAGCCTTCTTCTGACTTCGCCAGATATTGCCCCCAACTCCGCTGTGACTTCAAAGCGGGCAGCGCCACTGCTGGTCTGCTATGGTCAACCTTTGACCAATCAAATCTCCAGATAAGATCAGATCTAATCGGGATCAAGATCAAATCCAATCAAGATCAAATTTGAGATCAAATTTGGCAGTTGATTGCCATAATCTCTTGACTCTTCTAAAATGAGTAAGAGGATCAGGAGAAATCCTCCAACGATATGGAAAGGATCAAAACAGATCAAGAGGATCGACCGACCTGCCACTTCTAGCTTCGCGGAAGCCGATCCTAGCCTCGCAGCAAGGCTACTTTTCAGATTTAAATAGATTTGATTTAATCTATTTCTATATTTTCAAGGAACGATTATACCCTTGTTCTCCCTATAAATAGCCCACCAGGGGCACAAGGAGAACACACACGCACAGGCATACGCTCCAGAGAGACGGCAGACTTCTCGAGAGGACGCACCGTGCACAAACAGAGATCTATTCTCTTAAATTCAGAGACTTTTAGAGAATCACTTCTCTAATCAGGGTGCTGATACCCTAATACCTTCTTCTCAAGGAATCTCCAGAACTAGGCGAGAAGGAATTCCTAAGTGAAGGCGGTTTTGAGAAGTAATAAGAGGGTTCTACCAACCTTCTGTTCTCTGATTCCCTGAACCAGGCGAGAAGGGAATCTCATCGCTCGCATCATCAAAGGGACAAAGTGGTCGCGCGCTGACCAAACTCCTATCGGCACACTTCTCTAGAATCTCTGAGGAGATCTACTTATAATCTTTTTAAGAATACTTGTAATTTAGCTCCTCAACTCTTTTTATTGTAAGTTTTCCCCTTTGCAAATCAATGGAAAATAAAGATGGCGACTCCGCTGGGGACTGCATTCTTCTCTGTTGAGAATCAAGTATCGCAATGCGACGATCAGACCTTCGAGTCTATTACTGAGACGCTGGTCATTTACTTTGACCAAGAGAGGTTTGAACAACTTCTCTCTGAGGGTAGCACAAGCGCCCTACATGTGCACAAGGGGGTCAGCCTAGCCAGAGCTCCTTTGGCTAACTCTTGAAAGCAAGTCTCTGTTGAGACAAATAAGGCTCTCTGCAAGCCTATTATAGCCTCAGGCAAGGCTAAACAGACTCTATGCGAGTCTAGCACAGTCTCAGAAGAGACTAACATAGCCCCGCGCCAGCATATTAACATTGTGCGCGAAGCTATTGTAACGCCCCGATCCCGCAGGTACAGGGAGGTTATGGCGACGTACATACGCAGGGCAGAAAAACCCTCACGTACGTACGCTAAGCCTCAGTACAGGAAATCACCTCCGTAAATATAAGAGTTTCAGTAGGAAATAAGTACAAGAATACCTGCAGAAAGAGGTTAGTGATCATAACAGATAGGAAAACAGGGATAAATAGGATAACAGAAATAAATCACAAAGATACCTATGAATGGTCTCGATGATGAGTCCCCTATGTGACTCCAATAGACTATCTGATAATACGATAACTCGGATCGCCAACCTGGGCACACAACCCAGGGTCATCAGAAAGCGACCTAGTGAGTGGTAAAATGAAGGAGGCAGTAATATGTACTATAGTAATACATGCACGATAATAAGATATAATACATAAGTCTATACCAGTTATACCATATAGTAGGCATTTAATAAGCAGTAGAGATATAAAAATATCATATTTTAATATCATCACTACCTAGCATGTTATCATCAGATCATGTCTACAGTTGTATCCAAATTTATATAATAAATATTGTTGTACAGTGATGACGTGATAAACATGAACATGCAGATGTGCAGTATGCAACATAACCATACTATTGTGTTGTGCATATACAGTAATGATGTCTATATAAAGCAGCATATATGCAATGTAGAGTATACATGTACATCAATAGTGTGTGACCACATAGAGTGTAACAAATATCAGGAAATGTAACAAGGTATACGGCGACGTGATCGTGAATAAAACATCAGGAAAAGTAACAAGTATAAAGGGACAATAATGTACATGTGTCGAGCATGTCAGGTGATTCATACAATAATAACAATCAGTACCACCTGGTATTTTAATCAATCTCTTCCAGTGTCCCATACCACTGGCAGTTCATACTGGAGCCCGCACTCCAGTTGAACCCATCCGGACATGGAATACGGGTACCATTATCCAAACGAGAGAGTGATCAAATAACAAGTGTTCCCGATGTCACTATTGTTTATATCATTTTATTATGTTAACTAAAAACCCAATGGTCGAGGAGCTCTAGTCAGGTGGGTGTATCCCGTGCATACCCGGGACAACGGCCTTAAACAAACCCCTGGCTGCTGAGACCAGGGCTACCCGCTAGGGCAGGAGCAAGAAACAATACAATACAAACAGTAGCCAGCCCTACCACGTCCCCTGCAGTGGGACTAACAATAGATCCAGACATCCACCCGACAAGACCTAGTCAACCGTCAAGTCTCCCCCATCCCCAAGTTATATTCATTAGATTTGAACTACACAGTATATCAAATACTAGAACAGTGCATAGTACAAGTAATACAATAATAGGACATGAGCTTTGTTGATATCATGATACGAGATAACGGGAAACGATATACAAGAGATGTGGGATTCTAGAGGTGGCCCCCGTGGCTGAGATCCACGTGGCACTTAGTTTCACACATCGCTTATCAACAACACTCATGTCCAGTAACGAGAATATCAATATCAGAACGGGAAATAATCATGTAACAAGAATACAGGACGAATTACTCATGTAACAATAATTCATGTTGCATAAACAGTGTTCAATATAACGGGAATACAAGAATATCCATGAGCAGTAATATAAGCCATGATCCATGTAACAGGAATACATAGACGATCCATGCATATAGACGGGTGTGTCTATATAACAATAGTGTAAGAACATGAAGTAACTGTGCACAGAGTATCCATATAGCGGTATCCAGTGTAATAGCGTCTCAGTGTATCAGTGGTTCACGAACATGCAGTAATAATGTCATGAATCTCAGTATCGATGTAAGAGTAAGGCATGAACATGGAACATCATGAAATAACGGTATCTAGTGCATTCAGTGTATTAGAATGTCCGTGGGACGGTGATACTAGCACATGAAATATCCGTGTCGCGTATCCATAGAACAGTGGTGATTAGTCACATATATTGCATTTCATTGTCACCTTACCATGCTTTTTAGCTAATAAATCCTATTAATAAGTTTTCTTTTTCTTTGCTAAATGTAGGCCCAAGTGCTTAAAGAAAGAAAAGAGAAACAAGCCCAAAAGCCCACCAAATTCTGAATTAAATCAGAATTAATTCGAAATGAAGAAATCAGGGCTAAATTTTGGCATATCAAGAGGTTGAGAAGAATCCTCCCTGAATCGAGCGGTTGAAGCCACACAATCAAGGCTATTTCGTCAACGTTTTGGAGCATAAATAAGAAAACCAGTAGCAGATACGGGCCAAACACCAAACCAGGATCTCCCCCTTTGGGTGTGGCCACCTGGCCCACACCAGGGCCGCGGAAACGCGGCCCAAGCCACGTTTCCACGGCCAACTAGATTCAGTTGGGGGAGCGTTTGCTCCCCAATCTTCCCGGGATCCTCCTCGTTTAGTTTTTGGCTATAAATATGAGTTTCAGCAAAGAAAAATGCAGCGAAGACTAGGATTAAGTTTTGTGTTTATTTTCTTAGGATTTAGGCTCTTTGTTAGCTAGCACAAAAGTTGTAATCTTGTTATTTACTTTGTAGTCCAGTAAAAAAACTTGTGAGAGAGAGGAATTGAGTGCTTGTACTTGAAAATTGAAGTGACGTCAATACAAAAGTCGAGCCAAGTTTTCTTCCACTTGCAGTACGGTATGGTTTGCATTATTTCTTTGCTTTCTTCTTTATTGTTTTCTATGAGTAACTAAACGATTTTCTGGGCTAGCTATCATAACTCTCTCTTGTTCTTCTTCTCTTCTGTTTTTAAAAGAAAAGACCCAATGAATCATATGCATGCCTCACTTAAAAGCCTTTCTTTTTGAAAGTGTTCTTGAAGGCACATAAGGATGGGTTTGGATTGTTGAACTCTAACTTCTTTCATGAAAATCTTTTGAATTGTTTTTACTTCATTCTTGCTTCTTCGCGCTTGATGATTTAATATTCAAATTTTAACGATTTCTCGAAGAAAAGACTATACTCTTCCAACCATCTTATGTGCTTTGCTTAAAGCTTTCTAAAATTAACTTTAAGTTTTGCAAATGATCACTTTGAGGCACTTGATATTTTAATGGAAGAATGACAATTGAGTAGTTAGATAGTGATCCCAGATTTGCTTTCTTATTATAAAACAACAAAACAATTCTCAAGCTTTCTAAATCACCTTCTCCAAAACCTTTTCTAAAAGTTGCAATTTCTCTTTTAATCATCTCTTTCTTTCCATTCTCTTTTTCATAAAAAACGAACACAATTCCTTGTTTTCAAACGATTCACCGAAAAGCTTCCATCGCATTCCTCCTCGTGGACACGACCCGTTAGCCACAAGCTACACGGTAATCTCTTAAACTCTTTGATTGTTCCTTCTTTTAGCAATCAAATTTCGGCCCGTTGCCGGGGAGGGAACGGTGTATTTGTTTTCTAACAAGTTTTGTGTGTTGTTTCAGGGACTTGAAGATTTAAGATTTAGCATTCAAGCTTTGCACGAGAAGACTTGCAAATTCTGTGCCCCTACTCTCGAAAGTAGGAAACAGAATTTCAAGAAATTGCTTTGTAAAATCTGAAAAAATTCATTGGACTACTAAAAATTCTTTTTTGCAGGATTTATTGCTCGCAAAAATTTCAGTTTTTTATATGTCATATTTGTGCTATTTTTGCTATCCAACATCCCTGTTTTAAGTCAACAGTAAAACACTTGTTGAAAAGTTAAAAAATTGATTAGACGTTTGCATTTTAGGCATGAGTCTTTTCAATTCATTTACTTTACTGTTGAAGAGTGCGGAGTAAGGTACGTACGCATTCCATTCAGAATAGGACTCATTTCTTGGTTGATTTATATCGCTTTGAGTGAATCTTATTTATCTTGTACACTTGAACAAATTGTTTTTAAGGGCAACACCCAACAACAAGATAAGGTGGGGATTTAATCACCCTTCCTTGGCCCAAAAATCAGATTTCAAGCACTCACAAAGCTAAGCCTAAGTAAAATCTGATAGACGTTGGCCTTAGGGACATCTCGAACTCACTAGGAGATTATCCTAAAGAGGGAAGGTGTTGGAAATTGACTCCTGCCAAATCAGTGTCTAGGAAGGGGATTGAGGGTCGAAAGCCCGAAGATTGGTGGTTACTTAATTAAGGAACGTCTTTGACGGATAACCTCCCACCAATCTTGCCCTGACCTGGCTGATTAGCTTGTGGTCAAAGTCTACATTCTACCTCCTGTTGACAATCAACCAGTTAGGAGTTGTCTAGGTCGAGGTTACCTTAGACTAGGGTTGGTTGATTACTCTTGTTGACTGTTATTTGAACTTGTTGTGATTGTGATTGTGTTTGTGTATACAAGTGTGGTCTAATTCATCTAGGTTGACTAGAAACACATCACCACCCAAGTTTGAAGCAAGACCAGATCCGGTAATGGATCAATCAACATCACTGCAGGATAGGTTCTACCCTATTAGAACCTCACTTCCGTCTTGCATTCTACTTCCATCGGTTGGTGAATACAACTTTGAGCTCAAGCCTCAATTCATCAACACACTCCCCAAGTTTCATGGCCTAGAGTCCAAAGATGCCTACTTCTTCATAAGAGAATTTGAGGAAGTATGTCTAATGATGAAAATCCCACACCTTGTAGACGATGCTATTAGGTTGAGATTTGTCCCTTTCGCACTTAAGGACCTAGCAAAGAAGTGGCTCTACAGCTTAGCGGCCAGTTATATCACATCCTGGGATGGTTTCATCAAGGTCTTCTTGAAGAAATTCTATCCAATTCATAAAACTGCTCTCATTAGGAAGACGATCATGCAATTCAAGCAAGAACCTAGTGAACCGTTCTGGAGGTACTTTGAACGCTTTAAAGACCTCCTTGTCCAATGTACATATCATGGAATAGAGAAATGGCGACAGTGCCAAATTCTTTATGACGGTTTAGACTACTCCACCAAAACCCTCTTAGAAAGTATGTGCCAAGGGGGTTTCTTGCAGAAAGATGAAGATGAAGGATGGGATTTGTATGAAAATCTAGCTGAGAAGACTATCCAATAGGAATCTGCTAGTGAGACCTCTAGGAATCCTAACTCTATCTCTTCAAAAGGAGGTCTCCATTTTATCGAATCGTCCATCGCTAATGAGGCTAAGTTAGCTAACCTGGCTAGAAGACTGGAAGCTCCAGAAACGAAAGAACCAAGTCCAGTCAATCAAGTCAGCCCGAACCAATTTCCAACCCCGGGCTGCACTTACTGTCAATAAGGAGTGCCCTGTGTTTCAGGCTCAGCAATCCTACCATGAACCGATGAATGCGGCCTTTTCTAGGCCGAACAATAACCCTTACGCACCGACGTACAATCCTAGCTGGAGAAATCACCCTAATTTCTCATGGAGCCAAAACAACAATGACCATTCACGATCAAATCATGCTAGCCACTTCCATCATGGTAATAATTCTTCCAATCATCAACCCAACTTCTCCAATTTCTATAATAATTCTCCCAACTATCCACCAAACTTTTCGAATTATCAACAGAACTTTCCCAACCAAGCTCCACAATCCTCCTTCCAGAATCCTCAATTAGAAAGGAGAATGACTGACTTTGAAAGAAACATGGAGAGATATATGAAAAACCAAGATTCTCTCATGCAAACTATCTAGAGGTTAGAGGTTCAAATGTGTCAACTAGCCACTCCACAGAATGAGAGACAAAAGGGTACCCTGCCTAGTCAGCCAGTCACCAATCCGAGGAATTCTCAACAAGCTCATTTGGCTGAGGATCATTCATTTAATCAATGTAATGCTGTTCATACATTGAGGTCAGGAAAGAGAGTTGATAACCAAGTGTCAACACCAACCAATCCCATTCAGCACAACCACAATCAAGCTTCCACTTCATCTAATCCAATTTCTTTCAATTCTGACGAATCTGAAAAAGACAAGTCAGCCAGCCAGGTGCACCAGCCTATAGTACCATTTCTTAATAGGCTGAAAAACAACAAGCAAAATCCTCACATGGACAAGATAATCGAGATATTTAACCAAGTGAAGATAAATGTGCCACTTCTTGATGCCATCCAACAAGTTCCTTCCTATGCTAAGTTTCTTAAGGACATGTGCACCAAGAAGAGAAAGACTAATGTTCTAAAGAAGATCTTCTTAGCTACTAACATTAGTGAGCTATTATCGGGTCCTATCCCTGTCAAATTTAAGGATCCAAGTAGTCCCACCATTGCCTGCACAATAGGACAAGCCGAGATTAGTCGTGCACTTCTTGACTTGGGGGCAAGTATCAACTTGCTTCATATCTCTGTTTATCAACAACTCGGGTTGGGCGATCTTAGTCCAACTTGAGTCACCATCCAGCTGGCTAACTGTTTTATTAAAGTTTCAAAAGAGGAGATTAATGATGTCCTGATCCGGGTAGGAGAGTTTATTTACCCTGTCGATTTCATAGTTCTGGAGACACAACCTGTGTCCAACTCTAATCATAGGGCTCAAACTCCTGTTATCCTAGGGCGACCATTCCTTACTACTGCTAATGCCATCATCAATTATAGGAATGGGTCTATGAGGTTAACCTTTGGAGACATGACTAGAGAAGTCAATGTCTTCAATCTAGAAAAACAACCCCGCGATATCGAGGACCAAACATTTAAAGTCAACCTAATTGAGAACTTGACAAGTGAACACGGGGAAGAATTGGAATTAGAAACGGAGAGTGACTTCGGGTTAGAGTCTGAAGACTTTAATCTTGATCAGGTTGTAGATTCAGCCGTGAATTGAGCCTCAAACCCTATTTCACCAACAATGGAGCCAACAGATTTGACTAGTCCTTCCAGTGAGCCTTCCTCTTCCTTAGAATTGAAAGCCCTACCTGCTGATTGAAGCAAAACCTGCACATAAAAATAAAGAATTTCAGATTTAGAATAAAGATGTGCAAGTGCTTAATTCTTACCGCTATAGCAAGTGGCTATGCGGGTCGTGATCCACAAGGAGGGTTTGCGATAAAAGCGTTCAAGTTTCTTTATTGAAATCTTTATGAAGACAAAACGAAAGTTCTTCTTTGTTTTTAAGAAATAAAAATGAAAAAGAGTTATGTTAAAGTTAGAAAGAAAACGGTAGAATGAGAAGGTGGAGAAGAATGGAGAATGACTATTTATAAGAAATGGGAAAGAAAGATTTGGAAGATGTGGTGTTGGTGATTTAATTTACAGAAATAAAAGAAAAGAAATAAAAATAATTACTTACCTTCTTTTCACCAAAAGCTTACCTTGAATCTTCAGCGACGATGTTACCTTGAAGTGGAGGCAATCAGCGCATAGCCCATAAGAGTTGATTATTGGTCTCTTCCACATTACATCATCAAGACAACTCAAGCATGAAATGATACAGAGAGACTCAATTCCATCGTCATGAGCTATTGGTGGCACTCGCAAAGGCAAGGCTCTTTCGATGCTTTTAGACTCACTTGGAAGACAATTGTACCAAAAGAAAAGTAAAGTAGAAAAAGAAGAAGAAGAGGAAAACTAAAACAAAGTACATACAAAGAGAGAATACAGATTTGATTTCATAACGATAAAAGAAACAAAAGAAACCTTACACTGGTGTCACTCTCAGCTCAAGCTTCATTCTTGTTCTTCTATGAAAGTCTGATCTCCTCTGAATTACATAAATGAAAACTAAAATTACATGAAAAAGAAAACAAAACCTAAACTAAAAGATGAAAGACTAGTCTAAATCCTATCTCTGCATGGTCGTCCCTTTTTTCTTAGCTGAAACCAATATTTATAGGCAAACCCACACGAGGAGAATCCCGGAAGAATGGGGAAGCAAACGCTCCCCCAACAGAAATCAAACAGCTGCGAAAACGCGGCTTTAGCCGCATTTCCGCGGCTAGGGTGTGGCCAGGTGGCCACACCCTGTAGGTGGGTCTCCCTGGTTTTTCCTTCTGCTTTTATCTTCAGTTAGTTTTCTCGTTTGAGTCCAGGATTGTGACGAAATGGCCTTTGATTCTTGGCTTTAACTGATCGATTCTAAGAGGATTCTTCTCAACCGGTTTTCAACCTCTTGATTTTGCCCTGATTTACTGAGTGCGAATTAATTCTGATTTAATTCAGAATTTGGTGGGCTTTTGGGCTCATTTCTCTTCATCTCCTTAAGGAATGGGCCTGCAAATAAATTAAACAATTAATTAGGACAATGCAGATTTTATTCTATAATAAGTATGGAAATATGATACTAAATATGCAACATTAGCGACCAATCACACCTCTATACTTATCTTTTACTCGTCCTCGAGCAAAACAACTAAACTATACTAAGGATTATTAGACCACTTTCGCAGGTCACACGATTGCACTGAGCATGTGTGATTGAGGCTAAACCTGCACACAAAATACGGAATTATAGAACTTAAGAAAGGAGATGTGCAAGTGCTCAATTCTTCCACGATAGCAAGTGGCTATGCGGGTCGTGATCCACAAGGAGGGTTTTGCGATAGAAGCGTTTACGTCTTTGTATTGAAATCGTTAAGAAAACAAAACGATAGTTCTTCTTTGTTTTTAAGTTAACAAAAAGAAAAAGAAGTAATAGTTAAAATTAAGAAGAAAGTGAGAGATGAAGAAGGTGGAAAAAATCGGAAAACGGTGAAAGAAAGCGACTATGTACAAGTGAGTCGAAAGAGAATGATTTGGAAGAGGTGGTTGGTGATCTAAACTAAGAAATAAAAGAAAAGAAAGAAAGAAGAGTGAAGAATACTTATCTAGATTGATTTATGACTTACTTGGAAACCTTTACTTGTTCTACCTTTGCTTTGGAGGCGTTCAACGCATAGATCATAAGCTCGAGCTCAGTCCCTGTTCGCATTATATCATCAAGTCTAGCACAAGCATGAAGTGATACGTTTTGATGAGGAGAACGTCTTCATGAACTATCGTTGGCACTCTCATAACATCGGTGTACTTGTGCTTTGGAATTCACTTGTAAACTCAACAAAAACAAACGAGGTAAAGTAGAAGAGGAAAAGGAAAACAAAAGAAAATGAAAGTAAAGAAGAACATAAACAATTGTTACCTTTATTGCTTGAAACTATGGAAGAAAGGAGGAGGGTACATCGGTGTCACTCTCAACATATGCCTCTCTCTCTTACTTACATGAATCATCATCTAACCTAAGCTATATACAAGTTACATAAAAAGAAAAACCTAAAATACAAAATGAAAAACTAGTCTAGACCTATCTCTGCATTGGCGTCCCATTTTCAGCGCAAGTACAGGCCTTTTATAGGCAAAAACCCAATCTATAGGATCCCAGGGAGGTCGGGGGAGCAAACGCTCCCCTTAACTCCCCAACAATGCCGCGGAAACGCGGCTTGGGCCGCGTTTCCGCGGCCAGGGTGTGGCCAGGTGGCCACACCCTGTTGGTGGGTCGCCCAGGTATTCCCCTCTGCTTTTATCTTGAGTTGGTTTCTTCGTTTGAGTCCCAGATTCTGACGAAATGGCCTTGGATTCTTGGCTTTAACCGATCGATTCTGAGAGGATTCTTCTCAACCGTTTTCAACCTCTTGATTTTGCCCTGATTTCTTGAGTGCGAATTTATTCTGATTTAACTCAGAATTTTGGTGGGCTTTTGGGCTCATTTCTCTTCATCTCCTTTAAGAATGGGCCTGCAAATAAATTAAGCAATTAATTAGGACAATGCAAAGTTTTATTCTAAAATAAGTATGCAAATATGATATTAAATATGCAACATTAGTGACCAATCAATGTGCAACAAGCCGTTAAACCTTAGGTTTCCCCTAGAGGACGAGTTTTGTCTCGTGAGGGTTTTCAGCGGATTGCACCCACAAAATCCATAAAGAAAGAGAAATAAAGAGTTAGTATTTTCGAAAAGCATTTTGAAAGAGAAACATATTTGAAATATAATTGTAAGATTTAAGCAATCTATAAGTTATAGGAAGACTGAATTTTTCATTCCTAAACTTAGTCTCTATTCAAAAATTTGTTATCAATCAAAGTAAGGAGTCAAATTGTACTTCTCATCTAGTCTATTACTTTACTCTAAGTCATATGCACCTTGTGACTGTAAAATTTTGACTAAGGGTTCATTAACTCTAACTCTTATGCCTATATATATATATATATATATATATATATATATATATATATATATATATATATATTGGTGGTATTATTCCTTAGTTCTATTAGGCTTTCTAATCTGCCCATGTAACGAGCCTTTAATCGATGACTCCCAAACCAAACGGTCTTAGGGCACCGGGTGAGAAAACACCCCAAGGACTTAAAGACTCGAGCAAACAAGGCCACAAAACTAAGGATTTTATTATATGAACCTCTTTTAGGCGTGAATACTTATGCTTTATTAGGCACACATACCCAGCTTAATTAGAGGATTTTTTATATATATATTTCTTTTCAGACTTATCTAATCATCTTTCGCATAAATACTAAGGCTTACTTAGGCCAAAGCACCTAGCTAATCAATAATTAGATTTGTTTATTTCTTTCTTTTTCCTTTTTTTTTATTTTTTTATAAGGCATAAGAATCTTTGTTTTTGAACCCTAAGTGTGTAAGTGTATGAAGTGTGCATATTTCATCAAGGTAAAGATCAAGACTAAATTACTTTGACAAATTTTCTTCCTAACCCTAAAAATCAAACAAATAATCTTATTTTGACCAAGTATAAGAAATCCTAATTTAGATTTTCCTATTCCTTAAAATTAACTTAATTTCTTACAAAAAATATGTCAAAATATTGTTTCTATTTTCAAAAGTTTTTAGAAGCAAAGAAAATGTTAAAATTTTTTTTAATAAAAAGAAAAAAAACTAAGTTATGTTAGAACCCTCCCCCTCACCTATCTCATGCATTGTCCTCAATGTATGAATTAATGCATAGATGCATGAAAAAGAAGAAAGGGAGGAAAATGTTACCTTAAGGTGGTTGTTCCGGTGGTGGTCTGATTGGTCCACGAAATGCGGCCCAATCGATTTTTTGTTGGGTTCGGAGGAACCCACCAGAAATTTCTTTAATATAACCCATTAGAATGATGTATCCATGAAGGATTTTTATTAAATATTTGACCCCATCTAATTTCCAAATTCCATAATTAATTTCGGAGTCAAATTTGTTAACCACCTTGTCCCAAAATAGAGTATGAAATGATAGAATGATTGACTTGGACTCAGGAAGTACAGGAACTAATACCGACTCAGGAAGGTGACTTAAGTCAAGTAAAGGTTCAGGAATCAAAATTGGTTCAGGAAGTGGGTCCAAGTCAAGAAGTTGAAACTCAAGTCCACATTTATTTTCCAACAATGGAATGTGACTTAATATTAGTGATTCAAGTTCAGGAATGATAGTTGGGAGAATCAAAACTGACTCTAAAATATTACTCAAGTTTGGTAACAAAACAGGAGTCAATATTGATTCAGAAAGTTGAACTGGATCACAGATTTGAGAATCTAGGTCACATATCTCATTGAGTTCAATATCATAAAA
The DNA here is from genome assembly GCA_038442645.1 of Agave tequilana. Lineage (NCBI taxonomy): Eukaryota > Viridiplantae > Streptophyta > Magnoliopsida > Asparagales > Asparagaceae > Agave > Agave tequilana. The sequence goes on along the minus strand of JAVJIF010006108.1, from coordinate 77,303 downwards.
ATGAGAACATGCCAATTTGTCAATAGGATTTTTAAAAGTGTAAAATTGGTCAAGTTCAATATGATCATCAAAAATGGGTGATTCAATTTCATGATGAATTGGTACAGGATTTAATGTTGACTCGGGAAAAAGATTGAAATCAGGTGAAGACACCGGAGTCATTATTGAATCAGGAAGTAAAATTGAATCATTAAGTTGAGGTTCATGATCATATTCATTTTCAAGTTCGATTTCAGGCAAGGGATAACTTGCCAAACTATCAATATCATTTGGAGTTTGGGCAAATTCAAATGATTGTTCTGAAATGGAACCTTGATTTCCAAAACAACCTGACTCATCGGCTCTAACAGAATGGTTAGTGACATCAGAACTGGTCAAACGGTGAGAACGTAGAGATTGGACCATCATATCTATGTCACGATTACGAGCGTTTTGAGCCTGGGTCATGGCTTCAAGCATCTCTTCATAATTGATAGGTTCATTGTTTTGTTGAAAAGATGAAGTATTGTCTTGGAATTGATAGTGAAATTGTGAGTCCATCAGATTTTGTGATTGTTGTTTGGACTCACGCATACTCATTTCCAAAATTGATGGTCTTCTATTTTGGACTGGTGGATCTGAGTATGAATTTTGAAAATATTGCGGACTAGGTGGATAAAGGGGACAAGTTGGTTGAATATTAGACTCGGGGGAGGTGAATCCCCACTGACTCTGTGAAGAGTTAAAATTATTATGGAAATTATGGTTATAAGATTGGGGACATGGGTTATATTGATTCAGATAAGACCAATCCGGCACACTAGGTTGGTTAAAGTTATGATATGCCGGGTTGGTAATATCCGAAAAAGAAGTCGGTGTGTAATATGGATTATTATTGAAGTTGGAAAAATTGTTATTATAAGCCATATCACACAATAGGATACAAACAAAGAAAAAACAAACAAATAAGCAAACAAATAAAAAGAAAAATTCTAAACTAAGTTAGGGTAGACCTATGACCTAGACGACTCCTAACTGGTTAGACTGTCCACGGGAGGTATAATACAGATTTTGACCACAAGCTAATCAGCCAGGTCAGGGCAAGGTTGGTGGGAGGTTTTCCGTCAAAGATGTTCCTTAATTAAATAACCACCAACCTTCGGGCTTTCGGCCCTTAATCCCTTTCCTAGACACTGATTTGGTAGGAGTCAAATTTCAAAACCTTTCCCCCTTAGGATAATCTCCTAATTGAGTCCGAGATGTCCCTAGGGCTAACGTCTACTCATTTTTAGTTAGGCTTGGGTTAGTGAGTGCTTGGAATCTGATTTTTGGGCCAAGGAAGGGTGATTAAATCCCCACCTTATCTTGTTAATGGGTGATGCCCTTAAAATCAATTTGTACAAGTGTACAAGATAAATAAGATTCACTCAAAGCGATATAAATCAACCAAGAGATGAGTCCTATTCTAAATGCAATGCGAACATACCTTACTCCAGCACTCTTCAACAGTAAAATAAATGAATTGAAAAGACACGTGCCTAAAAATGCAAACGTCTAATCAATTTTTTAACTTTTTCAACAAATGTTTTACTGTTGGTTTATTAGCAGGTTTATGGTGATGGCATATAAGAAATAAAGTTTGCAGAAAACTTATTTTTGCAAAGTAAGCAGCCCTGCAAAAAAAAAAACAGTTAGTAGTGAACTTTTCCTTGCCGCGGAAACACGGCTAAAGCCGAGCAAACGCCGTAATTCAGAGGGTACTTGGTCTCTGTTTTCTGGAACAGAGGCCCAAGACCACTTATATGTTTCTGCAATCCTTTCTTCCTGCTTTGCTTGCCCTATAACCTGCAACAGAGAAGAAATTCGTTTTAGTTCTAAAAATTAAATAAAAATCAGATTTCAATAAAAACCGTTACCCTCCCCAGCAACGGCGCCAAAATTTGATTGAAGCAAAACCTTCACATAAAAATAAAGAATTTTAGATTTAGAATAAAGATGTACAAGTGCTCAATTCTTACTGCTATAGCAAGTGGCTATGCGGGTCGTGATCCACAAGGAGGGTTTGCGATAAAAGCGTTCAAGGTTCTTTATTGAAATCTTTATGAAGACAAAATGAAAGTTCTTCTTTGTTTATAAGAAATAAAAATGAAAAAGAGTTATGTTAAAGTTAGAAAGAAAACGGTAGAATGAGAAGGTGGAGAAGAATGGAGAATGACTATTTGCAAGAAATGGGAAAGAAAGATTTGGAAGATGTGGTGTTGGTGATTTAATTTACAGAAATAAAAGAAAAGAAATAAAAATAATTACTTACCTTCTTTTCACCAAAAGCTTACATTGAATCTTCAGCGACGATGTTACCTTGAAGTGGAGGCAATCAGCGCATAGCCCATAAGAGTTGATTATTGGTCTCTTCCACATTACATCATCAAGACAACTCAAGCATGAAATGATACAGAGAGACTCAATTCCATCGTCATGAGCTATCGGTGGCACTCGCAAAGGCAAGGCTCTTTCGATGCTTTTAGACTCACTTGGAAGACAATTGTACCAAAAGAAAAGTAAAGTAGAAAAAGAAGAAGAAGAGGAAAACTAAAACAAAGTACATACAAAGAGAGAATACAGATTTGATTTGAGTCTAGGATTGTGACGAAATGGCCTTTGATTCTTGGTTTTAACCGATCGATTCTGAGAGGATTCTTCTCAACCAGTTTTCAACCTCTTGATTTTGCCCTGATTTACTGAGTGCGAATTAATTCTGATTTAATTTAGAATTTGGTGGGCTTTTGGGCTCATTTCTCTTCATCTCCTTAAGGAATGGGCCTGCAAATAAATTAAACAATTAATTAGGACAATGCAGATTTTATTCTATAATAAGTATGGAAATATGATACTAAATATGCAACATTAGCGACCAATCACCTGCGCATCTCAAGTACGCCTATCTAGGCGAACAAGAGACCTTTCCTGTCATCATTGCCTCCCATTTAAATGACGGGAAAGAAGAAGATCTGAAAGCTATTCTAAGAAAACATAGGGAAGCCATTGGGTGGACTATGACTGATATCAAGGGATTAAGTCCGACCCTCGTTCAACATCGCATTCATCTCAATGAAGACGCCACACCCAAAAGAGACCCGCAGCGTAGGTTAAACCCTATAATGCAAGAGGTTGTTCATGCTGAAATCATAAAACTCTTAGACAATGGGATAATCTATCCCATTTCTGATAGCCAGTGGGTCAGTCCTGTCAACGCGGTTCCGAAGAAATCCGGTTTCACCGTAGTGGAAAATGAGAACAAAGAGTTGGTTCAAATTTGACTTCCCACGAAGATCCGAGTTTGCATTGACTATAGGAAACTGAATGCTGCAACTCGTAAGGACCATTTTCCACTTTCCTTCATTGATCAAATGCTTGAACGTTTGGCGGGTCACGAGTATTACTGTTTCTTGGACGGTTACTCGGGCTATAACCAGATCCCTATCGCTATTGAGGACCAAGAAAAGACTATGTTTACCTGTCCATTTGGGACATTTGCTTATCGTCGAATGTCCTTCGGCTTATGCAATGCCCCAGCAACGTTTCAACATTGCATGTTAAGTCTTTTCTCTGATATGGTAGAACGATTCTTAGAGATCTTTATGGATGATTTCTCCATCTACGGAGATTCATTCACTCAATGTCTCCACCATCTAGAACTCGTCCTCCAACGTTGTGCTGAGAAAAATCTGACACTGAACTGGGAGAAATGCCACTTCATGGTAAAACATGGAATTGTCTTGGGTCATGAAATCTCCAAGAAAGGATTGAAGTGGACAGAGCCAAAATTGAGGTTATTGCCAAGCTCCCCATGCCCAAATGCGTTAAGGACATTAGATCCTTCTTAGGACACGCTGGTTTCTACAGAAGATTTATCAAGAATTTTAGCAAAATTGCTAGGCCCTTGACTAATCTGTTAGCTTAGGATGTGTCCTTCACTTTCGATGCTGAATGCATAAATTCTTGGGAGAAGCTTAAGAGAGAGCTTATTTCTGCACCAATCATATCTGCACCGGATTGGTCTAAGCCGTTCGAGATCATGTGCGATGCTTCTGATTTTGCCATAGGCACTGTCCGAGGATAACACATTGATAACAAGCAGCATGTGATCTACTACTCTAGTAGGACTCTCAACGATGCTCCACTGAACTACACTACGACTGAGAAGGAATTCTTGGTAGTAGTGTTTGCCTTAGAGAAGTTTCGTCCCTACCTACTAGGGTCCAAAATCACCATTTTCACCGATCATTCTATGCTTAGGTACCTCATGATGAAGAAGGATGCCAAGGCTCGACTCATTCGTTGGATCCTCCTTCTTCAAGAATTCGATCTTGAGATTTGAGATAAGAAAGGCGTAGAAAATATCGTTGCTGACCACTCTCACGAATCCCTAATTCTCCATGCAACGAATTACCCATAAATGAGGATTTTCCTGATGAACATCTCTTAGCTATCTCTAGGGAACCTTGGTTTGCTGATATAGTGAATTACTTAGTCACAAACCAAACTCCGTCTCATTGGTCCAAAAATAATGTTTACCGGTTCTTATCCCAAGTCCGGTATTTCTTTTGGGAGGAACCGTATCTTTTCAAGTACTGTTCTGACCAAATTATTAGGAGATGCATTCCCGATGAGGAGGTTAAGAGTGTGCTATCTTTCTGTCACGAACTTGCATGCGGTGGATACTTTGGTCCCCGCAAGACTGCTGAAAAAGTGCTACAAAGTGGGTTTTATTGGCCCACTCTGTTCAAGGATGCTTACGAATTTTGCAAGACGTGCCCTTGATGCCAAATGGTAGGAAGGATTTCAAACCGAAATATGATGCCCCTAAACCCAATTCTAAAAATAGAACTCTTTGATGTTTGGGGCATCGACTTTATGGGTCCATTTCCTAATTCATTTGGGAACCAATACATATTGGTTGCTGTGGATTACGTGTCCAAGTGGGTAGAAGCCATTCCTTGTAAAACTAATGATAACAAAGTTGTCATAAAGTTTTTGAAAGAGAACTTTTTTTCCCGCTTCGGAACCCCTCGTGCTATCATCAGTGATAATGGCACTTACTTTTGCAATAGATCTTTTGAAGTTCTTATGCAGAAGTATGCCATAACTCACAAGTTGTCCACACCTTATCATCCTCAAACCAGTGGGCAAGTTGAGGTTTCAAATAGACAAGTCAAGCTTATATTGGAGAAAACTGTGAACCAAAACCGAAAAGATTGGTCCATCAAACTTGTAGATGCTCTATGGGCCTACAGGACCGCTTTCAAGACAATTCTAGGAATGTCTCCCTATAGGTTAGTCTATGGCAAACCTTGTCACTTGCTCGTTGAGTTAGAGCACCGAGCCTTATGGGCAATCAAGCAGTTGAATTTCGACTTGACTAAGGCCGGTAACCTTCGAAAATTACAAATTTCCGAATTGGAGGAATTGAGAAATGAAGCCTATGAAAATGCTAGGATCACTAAAGATAGAGTCAAGATTTTCCATGACAAGCACATAATAAGAAAAACCTTTGTCCTTGGACAAAAAGTCTTACTCTATAATTCTAGGCTTCATCTTTTTCCAGGAAAATTGAAATCGAGATGGACTGGGCCATTCGTTGTAAAACCGTGTTTTCACACGGTGCAATTGAGATCAGTGATACCAAGAATGGAAATAACTTTAAGGTAAATGGTCAATGCCTTAAACCTTTCTTGGAATCGGTGCCGGTAAATGAAACGGCAATGGGTCTTTTTGACCCAGTGTATCGGTAACTTTCCTCCTTTCCATTTTATTTTCATGCAATTATACATTTCTTTCATACATTAGGGACAATGCATGAGATAAGTGTGGGGGAGGGTTCTAACATGACTGATATAAAAAAAGTAAAAAAAATAAAAAAAGATACATATAAAACAAAAATAAAAAAAACTTTTTGAAAGGGGTAGACAATATTTTGATATATTTTTTGTAAGAAATTAAGTCAATTTTAAGGAATAGGAGAATCATAATTAGGATTTCTTACACTTGGTCAAAATAAGATAACTTGTTTGATTTTTAGGGTCGGAAGAAAATTTGTGAAAGTAATTTAGTCTTGATATTTACCTTGATGACATATGCACACAAAATACACTTACACACTTAGGGTTTAAAAATAGAGACTATTATGGCTTATAAAAAAATGATGATAAAAGGAAAAAAAACAAGTCTAATTATTGATTAGCTAGGTGCTTTGCCTAAGCAAGCCTTTGTATTTATGCAAAAGATAATTAGATAAGTTTGAAAAAAAAATTATGTATATACATCCTCTGATTAAGCTGGGTATTTATGCCTCATGAAGCATAAGTATTCACGCCTAAAAGGGGTACATCGTATAAATAAAAACCTTGGTCTCGTGACTTTATCTGCTCAAGTGTTTAAGTCCTTAGGGGTGTTTTCTCACCTGGTGCCCTAAAACTGTCCGGTTTGGGTGTCACCGACTGAATGCTCGTTACATGGGCAGATTAGAAAGCCTAATGAAATTGAGGAATAAATTTCACCAAAAATAAATAAATATAAGGCATAGGAGTTAATGTTAAAGAATCCTTAGTTAACTTCACAGTCACGATGGTGCACACGACTCAGGGTAAATTAATAGAATAGATGAGAGGTACAATTTGACTCCTTACTTTAATTGATGACATATTTTTGAATAGAGACTAAGTTTAGGAATGAAAAATTTGATATTCCTATAACTTATAGATTACTTAAACTCTCACAAATATACTTCAAATATTTTCTCTTTTCAAAATGCTTTTCAAAAATACTAACTTCTTTCTCTTTCTTTTTGGATTTTGTGGGTGCATCCACTGAAAACCCTCACGAGACAAAACTCGTCCTCTAGGGGTAACCTAGAGGTTTAACGGCTTGTTGCACATGCTAAGTGCAATCGAGTGACCTGCGAAAGTGGTCTAATAATTGATTAGAGTTAGTCTGATGTTTTGCTCGAGTACGAGCAAAAGATAAGTGTGGGGGTGTGATTAGTCACATATATTGCATTTTATTGTCACCTTACCATGCTTTTTAGCTAATAAATCCTATTAATAAGTTTTCTTTTTCTTTGCTAAATGTAGGCCCAAGTGCTTAAAGAAAGAAAAGAGAAACAAGCCCAAAAGCCCACCAAATTCTGAATTAAATCAGAATTAATTTGAAATGAAGAAATCAGGGCTAAATCTTGGCATATCAAGAGGTTGAGAAGAATCCTCCCTGAATCGAGCGGTTGAAGCCACACAATCAAGGCTGTTTCGTCAACGTTTTGGAGCATAAATAAGAAAACCAGCAGCAGATACGGGCCAAACACCAAACCAGGATCTCCCCCCTTTGGGTGTGGCCACCTGGCCACACCAGGGCCGCGGAAACGCGGCCCAAGCCGCATTTCCGCGGCCAACTAGATTCAGTTGGGGAGCGTTTGCTCCCCCAATCTTCCCGGGATCCTCCTCGTTTGGTTTTTGGTTATAAATATGAGTTTCAGCAAAGAAAAATGCAGCGAAGACTAGGATTAAGTTTTGTGTTTATTTTCTTAGGATTTAGGCTCTTTGTTAGCTAGCACAAAAGTTGTAATCTTGTTATTTACTTTGTAGTCCAGTATAAAAACTTGTGAGAGAGAGGAATTGAGTGCTTGTACTTGAAGATTGAAGTGACGTCAATACAAAAGTCGAGCCAAGTTTTCTTCCACTTGCAGTACGGTATGGTTTGCATTATTTCTATGCTTTCTTCTTCATTGTTTTCTATGAGTAACTAAATGGTTTTCTGGGCTAGCTATCATAACTCTCTCTTGTTCTTCTTCTCTTCTGTTTTTAAAAGAAAAAGACCCAATGAATCATATGCATGCCTCATTTAAAAGCCTTTCTTTTTGAAAGTGTTCTTGAAGGCACACGAGGATGGGTTTGGATTGTTAAACTCTAACTTCTTTGATGAAAATCTTTTGAATTATTTTTACTTCATTCTTGCTTCTTCGCGCTTGATGATTTAGTATTCAAATTCTAACGATTTCTCGAAGAAAAGACTACACTCTTCCAACCATCTTATGTGCTTTGCTTAAAGCTTTCTAAAAATTAACTTTAAGTTTTGCAAATGATCACTTTGAGGCACTTGATATTTTAATGGAAGAATGAACAATTGAGTAGTTAGATAGTGAGCCCATATTTGCTTTCTTATTATAAAACAACAAAACAATTCTCAAGCTTTCTAAATCACCTTCTCCGAAACCTTTTCTAAAAGTTACAATTTCTCTTTTAATCATCTTTTTTTTCCATTCTCTTTTTCATAAAAAATGAACACAATTCCTTGTTTTCAAACTATTCACCGAAAAGCTTCCATCGCATTCCTCCTCATGGACACGACCCGTTAGCCACAAGCTACACGGTAATCTCTTAAACTCTTTGATTGTTCCTTCTTTTAGCAATCAAGTAGTCATGAACATGAAATGATAGTGTCTTGTGTAGTGTATCAGAGGTTGACATGCAATACTGTGTCGAGTGTATCGGTGGGTCTGTAATGGTGACAGTGTCATAGTGACAATATACATGTAGCAGTAACGAAGTGACAATGTCCAGTGCCTAAACCATGTGGAATAGATATAATCATCTATTACTTATATTTTATAGACTTCTCTATAATGAGGTATATTTTAATTACCATTTATAGTGATTTACCCATATCTACGATTTATTAACTAAAGCAATCACTCAATTTAACATGAATAAATATAATTTATAAAATGAAAATACTCACAAAGTAGCCATGAAAAGGTAGCTCTCTTTCCCACGATCGCAGCGGTTCCAGAATCATCCAAATCGGAGTCCGGATGCTCCAGATATTGCCCGAATACTAGAAACCACATAAAAGGGGTTAAATATGTAATAAAGATATTTCAAATGCAATTAATAAAATTTAGCAGGGGGTTTTCAGTAATATTACCTTTATTGGGTTTTGGATGCGTGTTTGGTAAGATAACGGGTCGGGTTTGGATCCAATACCCAAACCCATAACTTAAGTTAAATGGATATAGGGTACCTTGGGTTAATGGGTACCAACCCAATAGGGTTATAGGGTTCGGGTTTACACCCGAACCTAACAACCTACAGCAGCAGCAGCGACAGCGCTCGCTGCCGCTGCTGTGGTGCTGTGGCCGGCCAGCCCAGCTGGCCGGCGGCGATGGAGGGCCTGCCGGCTGCGGGTCTAGCCGCTGGCGACGATCAGAGAGAGGAGGATACTTGGAAGAAGAAGAAGAGGAGGAGAAGATGAAAGAGAAGAACTGGAAAAAAGAAAAGAAAGAAAAGAAGAAGAAGAACAGGGGAAGAAGAAGAAAAATAAGAAGAAGGAAAAGAAGAAGAAGAAGAAGAAGAAGAGGAGAGTGGAGGCCGGTTTGTGGGGCGCGGTGGCGCGCCGGCCGCCGGCAACGTGGCCGCCGGCGTGGGTCAGACCCACGTTGGCCTGGAACGGTGAGAGGGAGAGAATTACAGTGAGAGAGAGAGTGACTGTTAATTAGAAATAATTAGAGATAATTAGAGAGAGGGAGAGAGTTAGAGTAAGAATTAGAGAAAGAAAGGGAGAGATTTAAAGGGGGAAGAGAGAGAGGGCGGTGGAAATAGTCGATGGTTTAAGGCGGTGGGGGGAACAGTCCAGAGAAATGGAGAAGAGGGAAGAAAAAAAAGAAGAGAGAAAAAGAGTTTGATATGATTTAATTAATATTATTTTATTCGATAAACATTTGGCTAGTTCCGAACGGTTCCCAAAACTTATAGAAAATAGAGAATATTATCCTGAGACATAATGTGAAAATGGTTTAAAGAAATTCAGTCTGGTTTGCAAATTAAAAATCCTGAAAGGTTTCGCCGGTACTGGGCGACACCGATTTGGCCGGATTTTTGATAAATTCAGAAAAATCTCCAAAAATACCCTAACGTAGATCATATGATTCTAAGACATAATGTGAAAGCAGATTCCCAAAAGATAACTCTATTTGGGAATTAAAAATCGTAAACCCGATTATCGGTATCGGTGGACACCGACTACGGAGATTTTCCAAAATAATCCAGAAAAATTTCAGAAAATTCTGAAAAATCTAAAATATTGAAAAAGAATATCTAAAACTGAAATCGGCTCAATCTGACTAGTAGAAAGATCAAATCAACTTTGTACATCGTATCGAGCATTGATACTGTGATAAGTACATCAGGGATCAGAGGGTTACATTTCTCCCCACCTTACAAAAAATTTCGTCCTCGAAATTTCAGCTCAGGAGGGAGAATAATATTTACAGTGATGTAGCCTGAAGGTTACGGGCCCACGACGCTTCCGCTGCGCCACTCTGATCTCCATAGTGAAAGCGGAGTGAAGAATTGGTGGCGTGAACCAAAGATAAAGACTTGGTAGCAATAGGATGAAGAGAAAGCGAGAAGGAAAACAGATTATTCTGGTTGACCCCTATGATTAAGGAATAGAAAAGAGCCAAGGAATGAATTGTCAATGACATGGTATTCTTGTACTCGTCGCTGGAATCCCCAATTCAGATACAGATGAGTTTTAATCTGAATCCGATTGTACTGTTGGTAAGAGCCCGAGTATTGACCCAGGTAGTTACCCACACCAGGTGTGAACCTAGGCTCTGATAGCTATAAAGGTTCCTTGTGAACCTAAAACAGCCTCTGCTAAGGCTATGTGGATTGCAAAAGTTGTAGTTCCATGCGATGCTAGATATAGATCTCTTGATTCAGCTTCTTGCGAAGCTAAAATAATCTCTGACTGCAAGACTATTTCAGCTCTTCACAGAACTAAGCCACACCTGTCATGCGAAACTAGGGCTAAAGAACTTTGTGCTAACAGCAAGGCTACTGCAGCCCCGCTTACATCATCAGCACTATTGGGCAGTGCTAGGCTCGCCGCTAGCGACAAAACTAAAGCATAAGTGCTAAAGACCTTAACCGCGAAGTTAAAAATGAAGCACCTTTGAGTACTAACAGCGAGGCTATTTCAGCCTCGCTCACAGGAAGAACTCCATGCAAGAGAGCTAAGCTCGCCTTCAAAGGCAGAGCTAAAATAGTAGCTTCGCCTTGCGATGCTACTCTTTCAGGGGAAGCTATCCTAGCTTCGCCTATAGCCCAAAAAAAGTCTTCAAGGTTAAGCCTAGGGTTTCTCAACCCAAGCAGGCTAACATCCAGTTTCCTCAAGTCTCCGTGTTGGATCAGTTGGACCCAGGTAATACAAACTTGCGGGATTATCTGAGCAACAAGTGGAAACTCCGCTCCGAAGAGCCAGTTCACATCTTACCATCCCAGTACGGACAAGCGGGGTGTCAACCTGTGATGGTACATTCCGTCCACTGTTATTTGGGACCAATCCCCACAACTTCTCCTCCGAGCCAGCAATCGGTGTTCAACTAATTGTCAGTCTAAACTTCTGAGAAGCTCAAGTCTCGAAAGAAGAAGACGGTGAAGGTGCCTCACCTTGCAGATGCCTCTATCAACATGATAAGCAGAGGAAGAGATCTGCTACGATCTCAAAGAAGAAAATGGGAGGTTCACACTCCCTTATTCAGTTCTCTAGGGCCCGACTATAGCCCCGGCTTAGGTCAGGTTTTGGTCGAACAAAAGGGTGCCTTCCAAGGTACGATAGCCTATAATTATGGACAACCTTCTTCTTTAGAAGCTATGTTGCCAAAACTATTGAGACACCAATTCCAATGGTCCAATGATGAAGAAGAAGTCAGCAGCTACGCTTCCTCTGCTACCATCAGTTCTTTGCAGACAAGGTTTGTATTAGCCAACATGGCTGATAAAACAATGATGATGATCTCCGTCATCGCATGGAGGTACAGGAGCAGACTTCCAAGGCACAGCAAGAAGCCTTGGACAACATCCAACAAATATTAATTTAGCTCCTAACAAACTGGAAGAATGATAACTCAACCGGTAGTAATCACAAAAATGAGGAGAACAATAACAATGAACCTCGCAAGATCGGTCATTTAAAGGAGGGCTCTTCATTCGATGCCAAAGTGATCAAAGGCATCGAAACTCAGATCGCATCTCTGGCCCAAAGGGATGAACTGAAGAAAGTAGGGGCAGTCCGTCCTTACCCCTTAGAATGGGATTCAATCCCATATCCGCCACAGTTCAAGCCACCAACATTGCACTCGTATGATGGCAAGAGCTCACCAAATCAACACATTTACTACTTCCAATCACAAACCGGTAATGTAATAGGTAATGATGCTATCATGGCTAGACTGTTCATTGGCACCCTCAAGGGGGTAGCCTTTGATTGGTTCAGAAGTCTCCCCGCGAACTCCATCAATTTTTGGCTCGATTTGAAAACTCGATTCCTCTTCCGATTCTATGAGGATGATACCGAGGTGACCATGGACACACTCCTTTCGGCAGTCCAGAAAGGAGGAGAATCTGTACAGGATTACATAGAAAGATTCCGCAATCTTTCACTCATGTGCCCTGCAAGTATGCCTTTGTGATGGGGAGATTCTATCTTCTCGTTTTAAATTACCGCAAGTGCACGGTCGTTCTATGTGCACGGTCGTTCTATGTAGCACTTGAGGGTCGGTCCACAGAGAATGTATCTCTTGAATTCTAACACGAACTAAGCGAATTGGTTGAGAAAATGATAAGTTGGTGTGAACTCAATTAAAGAGAAGGGTCATGCACCTAGGGTAGAATCCCCTAAGCTAATGTTCATGTGGTAAATTTTATCTCTCAACTTAATAATTTCACAATAATAACTTCTTGTCTCAATGATATAAAATATCAGATTTTTAATCCTAATCACAAGATATTAAATTTAATCAATATTCCATCAAAGTAACTGAAATAAAATAAATCAACAGATAGGAAAAACTCTAAGCATGGAATATGATTTGTTAAACATATCTTGTCAAATTTATAAATATCTAGCACTTTAATTTCATTAATTAAAAATTATTTAATGTGTTTTCATATTTTATATGAGAGATTTCTTTAATTTCATTGATTAAAAATTATTTAATGTGTTTTCATATTTTATATGAGAGATTTAGTATTCTACCACAAGCTCATAGCCTAAGTTCATCACCCTAGGCACATGATGAGGGTTTAGTTACACATTGTCCAATAGCTAACACAATAATCTACCAAAGGAAACATGCTAAAGTCTGCTTGTGATTATTTACAGCAATTAAATAACTAAAATATCTATGCTAGACTCACCAGTTATAGAGAATAATTAATTAACTAAAATAATTAACCTAAACTAATAAAGACTAAAGTAAGATTTACCTATTCTTCACGCTGCTACAGTAGCCGCAATTCCCCAACTCTGTTGGCTGCCCCCTCTTCCTTGTTCCCGCGTGAAACCCGTGCAATCCTCGGGCGCCGCATCCTATGTACAGGCGCTATGAAAAATGCCTTGGGCCCCACGCTGCTTTGGTGCAGGTGCCTGGTACGGGCGCCTTGATTGGACGCCCCTTGATGGACTGCCTGGGAGCAAAGGGGAGGGGGTCCTGTAGCACGTGGGCACCCCCTCCTCTTTTAATTATAGCGCCCCTCTGATGGGGCGCCTGCAAATACTTTAAAGGGGGCGGCAGCTGCCCCCTTTCTCCTCTGTCCTTTTTTTTTAAGCGCGCCTGTAGTGGAGGCGCTCTTCTGAAGGGAGAAGGAGAAACTTTGATGAATCCGCTAAAATGAAAAATAATAACAGGAGAACTTGCAGAAAGAAGAAAGAGACGACCTAAAAAATTAAGATCTGAAAATTTACGTACAGGAGAAGAAAAATTCGCCTCCCCCCAAAACCCTAGCCTTACATGGCTATTTATATACTTAGGCTTTTGGTTATTTTACATAAAAGTCCACAAAATTTATTTAATTATACAGAAGAGCCATCAATGCCAAATTGCACTAAAGCCCATGAACTTTACAAAATTGCGTTTTTGTCCCAAGTGGCTTTAAACTTCTCCGAATTGACTACAGATTTATCTGGTGTTCGTTTTGAGCGTGATAGAGTAGCATTAGTAGTGTCAAGCATCTCATCTCGCCTTAAATCTTCTGTTACACATTCTACAGTCTCCGGAGCACGCTTTTGGTCAAGTTTCCTTTTGATAGCTCACTCTGCAAAATACCACTAAAAATATCCGAGTAGCATTATTTATAAACAAATGATAGATAAATATGGGCATGAAAATGTGACAAAATCGTGCTGAACACTTTGCCTATGCTGCTTCAGACATGTAGGCATAACTTTCTCGACAAAGTGGAAGTTCGCATTGGCGCCGTCAATACCCACACTTGGAAGGAGCTTATTGTACAAGCCGAGATAGCTGAAAAATCAGCTAAAAAGTTTGACCCCCAAAAGCAGGGGGAATCAACAGTAAAAGCTATGACACGCTGAATCTTCTGATACATAAGCATTAGAAGTATATGGAGGAACTCAATCAAAGAAGGATAATTCTAACAGAACTTCAGAGTATCAAAGACAATACTCCTTCAAAGATGAGCATATGGTGACACTTTTCCACTTGCTCAACAAAAGCAACAAGCTCAAGTTACCAGAGGCTAGACGCCCAGACGAAGTGGGACAAACGAATGATCTCAACTATTATCTTTTTCATAGGATGGTTCATCATCCTACTTGCAGGTGCAATGTCCTTAAAGATAAAATCCAAGCACTAATTAAAGCAGGAGTTTTGACTCTAAAGTCGGAACATAAAAAAGCCAATGCCTAACTCCTATCCTGAAAGAGAATATGGAAGTAGTCAACTCTTCTTCCAAAAGCCATAGGTCTTATCCCATCATTGGCTAAAGCAATGGGACTCAAGCCAATCCAAAGCTAAAGGTAAGTCTTGCAATGTCTCTCGCAGCAGATGACACCGCACCAACAACTCCTCTCAGCAGCTCTGAAGAGGAGACAACCGTCTCAACTGCTATTTGACAGCCGACAGGCACTAGGTCTGGTAAATAACTTGCGACAGTACAACCAGACTGATTGAGGTTGGACCTGCACACAAAAATACAGAATTTCAGAACTTTTAAACAAAGAGTGCAGGTGCTTAATTCTACCGCGATAGCAAGTGACTATGCAGGTCGTGATCCACAAGGAGGGACTAGCGATTGAAGCTTTTTAGTAAGTTCTCTTTTAAGCTACAATTAATGGTTAAAATTATTCTTTTAGTTTTTCAAAAGAAAATGAAAAAGAGTTAAAGTTAAGTTAGGAAGAAAGTAATAGATAGAGAAGGTGGAGAAAATAGAAAATGAATATTTACAAAGAAATTGAAAAAGAGTGATAAAAGAATTGGGTGATTATGGTGTTGGTGATCTACACTAATAGTTACAAGAAAAGAAAGAAAAACTAAAACCTAAAAAACATACTTACCTCTTCGGCGCCTGCTTACCTTTTACCCATATCGACGATTTACCTTTACTTGAAGGCGAGCGAAGCATGACAGATGAGATCTTCCCCATTCCCGATTTATACTATAAAATGAAGGGGCGAGCTATACTACCATAGAAATGGATATCCATCACCATAAGCCATCAACGACACTTGCAAGGACAAGGCAACTTCGAGGCTATCGATTTCATTTGGATCCACAAACACAAAAGAGGGAAGCGAACAAAAACAAGAATAGAAAAGAAAAGGAAACCTCGATTCGATTCAAATAACAATGGAAGAAAAGATCACTTACACGGTGTCACCTTCAGTACAAGCTTGCTCTCATTCCTCCTTGAAACTCTCCTCTCTTCTCAGTTACATAAATAAAACGAAAATTACATAAAAGAAAACTAAAAACCTAAGTTACAAACTACAAATTAGCCTAAGTTCTGCTCTCTGCTTTGTCATTTTTTTTGCCTTTAAGATTGCAGGTATTTATAGAAGAAATGCAGAGGTTAGAGTATGAAGATAGGGAAAGCTGGATATTTCTGAATTTGAATCCTCCCTTTATCTCCAAACTTGATTTGATGTGGATATTTAGTTCTGATCTGCAGCTTATTGGCGTGTTGATTGCTGAATATCACTTATCAAAAAATAAAATTAGAAATAGTGATCAACATAAGAGTTGTAGCCCTGTAAGTCTGCTTTCGGATCATCTAGAATCATCAGATTTGAGATTTGGTAGCGAAAGTTATGATTCAAATACTAAAATGTATCCAGTCAGAATCTGAGTCAAACTTGCTTCATCTCATCCGTTGATCTTCTCTCTATCCATTTATCTCTCTGTATTTGATATTATCCTCGGTTGATCTTTAGCTAACCAAAATGGATTTATAGAAATCTGAATTTTACCGATTTCCATTGTAATCACCTAGAGGGGGGGTGAATAGGTGACTAGCTAATCTAATGGTCAATTAATGCGGAATTAAAAACTTATTAATGCAAACTAAAAACTTCTTAAACTGAACACCACGTATAACACAAGAGTGTAGCCGGATTCCCTGTGAAGGGCTCTGGACTAACTGATTAGACGGGAAAGGTGTTGTATTGTGGAGTTAATTTGCACACAAATATAGATATTCAAATGAAAGAGTTAAGGTTTAGAAACAACCTCGAGTGCTCCACAAATGTATTCAAAGATCAATATACCCTTTCCTATCTCCGTTATAGCATAGAGCTATACCGAGTCGATTCTCAGGGAGAGCTAGCGATGGAAGCGTTACGGTCCGTAGTGAAGAAAGTAAACGAGAATTCTTCTATGCTTATAAGAATAAAAACAAATGGGAAAATGAAACGAAAGAATGGATGGATATATTCATGGTGGAAAATGTAAAAAGAAATCAAGATCAAGATTGGTTTTGGACTAACAACTAAAAAGAAAGTAAACTTGAAGAAGCAAACCATGACTAACTTACCTTACTACCTTACCAACACTTACTAAACTCCGTGATAATGAAGGCGTGCCTCATGTTGATTTCATCGGCGTAGGTTTGTCTTGCGTGTTGATCTAATTACTTTCTCATGTAGATGAAGGGTGGTTTAACCCATCGGAGAAGAGAAGACCATCCAACTTGCAAGATGAACTAAAGCAATCACCCATGAGTTAGTGAAGATGGCAAGGCTAGTGGTTAGCTAGTACATGGTAGAAAAATTAGCTACAAGCCATTAATGAAGAAAAGCAAAGCATGAAGTAAATTGCAAGAAAGTAAAGAAAGCAAGTAAAGAAAGCAATCAAACTAGAACCATGCTTCAAGTAGAGAAGTAGAGAATGGATTAATCCTTGCTTCAAGTTATCACTCCTTGAAGATTACAAGCTCTCTCTCTCTCTCTTACAATCTCTCTCTTGCATAGATTTCTAGGGAAGAAGAAGAGGGATCTAAAGAACTAAAACCTAGAGAGAAACCTATGAAAAATTACAACATCTAACAATTTCTCCTCTCTTCTCCATTATGTCTTTTCTCGCAGGTCAGGTGCAGATATTTATAGGCTGAGAGAGAAGCTTCAAGAGCCCTTTCTGTTGGCGCAAAATCCGGATCTCAACAACCCTGGAACTGCCGCGAGCGCGCGGCAAGGGCGCGGCAAAACGGATTCTGTTGGGAAACAGAATTCTGTTGTAGGTTGGTTGAGAGGTTGTTATCCACGTGGCCTTCTAGAATCTTCAATTGGCGCGCGGATCTCTCTGGATTCTGATTTCAAATCTTGGGCTTTATTTTAATCTTGGATTTAATTCCTTTAATTATTGCTAATTAAAGTGATTATTGGGCTTTCTCTCATTTGAGTGTGGACCTGCAAATATATAGAGAAGATGAGTAAAAATCATATATTTATTTGCAATATGCATGGGGATTATGTGGTAAAATATGCAATATTGTGTATCAATCACACCCCCACACTTATTCTTTTGCTCGTCCCGAGCAAAGAAAAGAAAAACTATACTACCAATTTTATTACACCACTTTCGCAGGTGACGCGATTGCACTGAGCATGTGCAACAAGCCGTTAAACCTCTAGGTTACCCTAGAGGAGGAGTGTTGTCTCCTGAGGGTTTTCAGCGGATTACACCCACAAAATCTATAAAGAAAGAAAACAAATGTTAGTGCTTTGAAAATGCATTTTGAAAGAGAGACACGTTTTCGAACTATTTTTGCAAAAATATAAGTGATCTTAGGTCATAAGTCCACCTATAATCATTATTCCTTAAACTTAGTCTCCATGCAAGATCTTATCTTCAATTAAGGTAAGAGTTCAAAATTGGATTGAATACTTTATCTTTCATAAACCTAGATAATATGCACACCGTGTTCAGTGAAAATTTCTGGGATTTCAACTCCAACCATCAAGCCATTTATTTATTTATATATATATATATTTTTTTCTGCTTTTTTTTTTTCCCTTAGTTTAGGCTTTCTAGTTTACCCTTGTAGCGAGCCTTTAACCGATGACTCCCAAACCAGACGGTCTTAGGGCACCAGATGAGAAAACATCCCTCGGGTTTAAGGTCTCGAGTAAAAAGGCCACAAAACTAAAGGGGATTATTTATTTCCTTTACCACCGTTAGGCGTGAATAATCATGCTTCTTGAGGCACAATTCTCCAGCTTAATAGGTGATGTTTTATTTATATTTTTTTTCTTTTTCTTTTTTTATTTATATGGCATTTTTGGTCTTTGTCTCCATCCCAAGAAATGTGTAAGTGTAAAGTGCATATTATCTAAGGCAAAAAATTCAAGATAAAAATATCTCACCAATTTTTCTTACTTAGCCTATAATTTCAAGCAAGATTTATTATTTCAACTAGGTTTAAGATGTCATAATTAAGGCTTTCTTAATTCCTAAGATACATCTTAATTTTCTTAAAAATAGATCTAAACTTTGTCTCTTATTTCAAAAAGTTTTTTTATTTTATTTTATTTCTAAAAGAAAAGGTAAAATCTAAAAGAAAGTGGAAATTCTATAACAAAAATAAAATCTAAAAGAAAATGGAAGACCTAAAAAGAAAAATAAAAATCCTAAAAATAAAAAAGCCTATAAAGAAAATAAAAAATCCTATGTTAGTACATACCCCCCATACCTATCTCATGCATTGTCCTCAATGTATGCAAGATAAAAAATAATAATAATAATGCATGAAATAGGTAAAAGGTAAGAAACTACCCCCTCTGTCGCTTTAGACCCGCGGTGGTGCTAGGTCTAGCCGACTGTGATCTCCTCAGTGTCGCCTCAATGTTATCTAACCTAGAGGATTGCTCCTCTACCTTTTTCCTCAGTCTCACTTGCCCCCTAAAAATCTTCTTCATGCCCTTCCAGATGGAGAACATGAAGGCATGTGTATCATGTGGGGGGTCCTGCCTCCAAAACTCAGGTTCATCTTCTTCCTCAAAACTCTCCTCAGAGGAGGATTCTACCGGTACATCCTCGGGCTGGACAGTAGGTGTCCAGACCGCATGCAAACAACTATTATACGAACTGGTAGGTCTCTCGGGTGCAACAAACACTCGGTCGAATGAATCAAAAACATCGTCTGGTAGGAAAGTCCTACATAGACGTGTAATAAAGATAGGATGGGAGTATTTGGCACCCCTAGTGCGTGAGGAATTGGCTATGAGTGCGTGGAAGATGACTTTATTCAAACAAACTGTGTGTTACGAGTCATTAAATCATGTATAATTTGCAACACAGGTCTGTTGAATGTGGAGGTGTGGTCTAGCCCTAAATATTGCGTTGGATCCAACGTCCAACGCAATGAACATTTCTAAACATGGTGCTAGCCTTCAGCCCATGATCCTGCTCAGTACAACGAGCCCCCATAACAGTCATGTAATCTATAAGCGGGAGAGGCTCGCTGTGTTGTGTGATGGATGGGACAGTAGTGACTTCCTCAAGAAGAGGAAGCGTGACAAGTAGGTCTCCTGTGGGCATGTATACAGTGAACTGGTACATGTGTGGATCAATCGATGCTTGGTCAAGATGAGTGTAAAACATTGTCACCAGTTCGGGACAATAAAATGTATCGGTCTCAGTGTTGTCGTACACTAGCGAATACCAATTTCTTGCCCTAATTCTCTCTAAAAATACATGCCCATATCCATTCACATCACATAAAATCCGCCCAAAGTCTTTCTCAATAAAAATAGATGGTGCCATGATATGAATCAAGATCAAAAAGCAATAAAAAGGAAAGATTTGGAATTCGAACCGCCCCCGGAATTCGTGGGGGGAAGAAATTTGATCTCTGCAGTGGGTACAGAAAAATCTGATGAAGATGTAGCACCAGATCAGAGAAAAACGCTGGAGATCGACTGGATCAGAAATTGGCGCTGCTCAGGAATCGTCAGAAAAGCCGCAGAAGCTCGGCTATTGCCATGGAGTTGCGGCAGAGTAAAGAAATCTGAGGAGAGGAAAATTGCAGTGGCGGCGCTGGAGAAGGATTTTTGTAGATCTGAGATTATGTTTTCGTTTGAGGGAGGAAATGTGTGGAAGAGGGGCTATTTATAGAAGGGAAAGAACTTTAGAATCCCACTTCTATCCCTAGGTTAAAAACAAATTTACCCTAGGGATTTGGAAGTTTTGAAAATAACTTTGACCCTAGGGACTTGGAATATGAGGAAACCTAGGAATTTAGAAAGATTTTGAATTTGGAAAGTGTGGAAACTCCTTTAAGCATAAAAATCCCTCCTCATTTTTTATTTTTTTATTTTTAATTATTAATTTCTAAAAGAAGTGTAAAAGAAAGAAAATCTAAAAACTCTAAGTTAGTAAACCCTCCCCCACACTTATTTCATACATTGTCCTAAATGCATCATGATACATGTATGCATGAAACAAAATAGAGAGGGAAGGAGAAAAATTACCTTAAGGTGGTGGTTCCGGTGGTGGTCTGATTGGTCCACGAAACATGGCCCAATCATTATTACGTTGGGTTTTGAGGAACCCACCAGAAATATCATGAATATGACCCACTAAAAAGATAAATCCATGAAAGATTTTTATTAAGTACATGTCCCCATCTAATTTCCAAATTTCTAAAATAATTTCAGAGTCAAATTTATCAAGATCCTTGTCCCAGAATGGATTATGAAATGATAGAATGGTCGACTTGGACTCGGGATGGACAGAAACTAACACTGACTCAGGAAGGTGACTGAAATCAAGTAAAGGTTCAGGAGTCGAAGTGAGTTCATGAATTGGGTCCAAGTTAAGAAAATGAAGCTCAAATCCACAATCATTTCCCCCAGATGGAATGTGACTATCTAAGATTAGTGATTCAAGTTCAGGAGGGTTGGGAATCAAAACTGACTCTAAAATGTTACTCAAATTGGGTAACAAAACAGGAGTTAATAATGATTCAGGTATTTGAACTAAATCACAAACTTGAGGGTCAAAGTCACATTCCACATTGAGTTCAATATCAAAAAATGAAGAACTTGCCAATTTGTCAATGGGATTTTCAGAAGTGTATAATTGGTCAAGTTCAAGATGATCCTCAAGGATGGGTGATTCAATTTCATTATGAATTGGGACAGGATCCAAAGTTGACTCCGGGAAAAGATTGATGTCAGGTAAAGATACCGGAGTCATTATTGAATCAGGAAAAAGAATTGAATCACTAAGTTGGAGTTCAAGATCACATTCCTATTGTAATTCAATTCCACAAAAATGAGAACTTGCCAATTTATCAATAGGATTTTCAGAAGTGTATAATTGGTCAAGTTCAACATGATCATCAAGGAAGATTGGTGATTCAATTTCACAATGGATGGGTACTGGATTCAATAATGACTCGGGAAATGAAGTGAATTTATGTGAAGACACCGAAGTCATAATTGAATCAGAAAGTAGAATTGAATCATCAAGTGGAAGTTCAGGATCATGTTCATGTTCAAGTTCAATTTCAGTAAAAGGAAAACTTGCCAAAATGTCAATGGGATCTGAAGTTTGGACAAGTTCAGGTGAGTGTGCTAAAATTGAATCTTGATTTCCAAAACTACATGACTCATTGGTTTTAACAGAGTGGCTAGTGACATTAGAAATAGGATGAGAATGAAGAGTTTGGATCATTAAATCTATGTCACGATTTCTAGCATTTTGAGCATGAGTTATGTCTTCAAGCATCTTTCCATAATTGATGATTTCATTATTTTGATGAAAAGATGAAGTATTGTCTTGGAAGTGATATTGAAATTGTGAGTCCATCAGATTTTGGGATTTGTCTTTGGACTCACGCATACTCATTTCCAAAATTGATGGTCTTTTATTTTGGACTGGTGGAACTGAGTATGTATCTTGAAAATGTGGTGGAATTGGAGAGGCTAATTTGGTCTTAAGTTGTTGCTCTGCCTCTAGTAGATTGGCTTCTATCCTCTTTTGGAACTCAGATTTTTCTTCAATGGGAGGTCCAGAAAAAGGAATATATGAAGCAGAATCGGAGAATGAATATTGTGGATATTGTGGACTAGGTGGATATGGTGGACAAGGAGGTTGATAATTAAACTCGGGGACTGGAATCCCCATTGACTCTGTGACGAGTTGAACTCATTATGGAAATTATAATTATTAGATGGGGGGTATGGGTCATATTGATTCGGATAAGGCCAACCCAGTGTATTTGGTTGGTGCGTATTGTAAAACACCGGGTTGGAATTATCCGAATATGAAGTCGGTGTGAAATATGAATTCATGTTCGGATGGAAAGAATTATTATTGTTGAATGCCATATCACAAACAATCACAAACAAAAAAGAAAAATCAAACAACAAACAAAAAAGAAGAGAAAAAAAAATCAAAACCAAGCCAAAAGAAGAGTTGACCTAAACCTAGACGACTCCTAACTGATTAGACCGTCCACGGGAGGTTTAGTGTAGACTTTGACCACAGGCTAATCAGCCAGGTAAGGGCAAAGTTGTTGGGAGGTTTTCCGTCAAAGACGTTCCTTAATTAAGTAACCAACAACCTTCAGGCTTTCGGCCCTCAATCCCTTGCCTAGATACTGATTTTACAAGAGTCAATTTCCAACACTATTCCCCCTTAGGATAATCTCCTAAATGAGTCCGAGATGTCCTTAGGGCCAACGTCTATTTTTTTTATTAAATTAGGCTTGGGTTAGTGAGTGCTGGGATGGTGGTTTTTGGGCTAAGGAAAGGGTAATGAAATCCCCACCTTATCTTATTTATGGGTTATGCCCTTAAAAATGAATTGTGCAAGTGTACAAAAATATATAACTAGAATTCACTCAAAGCATGAAAATCAAGCAAGAGATGATTCCTAGTCTACATGCAATGCAAAACGTACCTTGCCTCCAGCACTCTTCAACAGTAAAAGTAAAGGAATTGAAAGACACGTGCCTAGAATGCAAATGTCTAAACAATTTTTAACAATTTCAACCAATTTTTTACTGTTGATTAAATTAGCAGGTAATAGGTGAAAAATACAGGAATTCAAGTATAGCAGCAGATGTATTTTGCAGAATCAGAGCCCCTGCAGAAATTAGGTCAGTAGTGATCTCCTTCTTGCCGCAGAACCGCGGCTTTTGCCGTGGGAATGCGGCAAGTCAGAGGGCTTCTGGTCTCTGCTTTCGAGAGCAGAGGCCCAGAGCCACTTATATGTATTCTGCAATGCAAATTTTTCTGTTTTCTTCACCTGTAACCTGCAACAGAGAAGAAGATTCGTTTAGTTCTTCACTTTAAAGAAAATCCGTTGCTCTCCCCGGCAACGGCGCCAAAAATTTGATTAGACGGGAAAGGTGTTGTATTGTGGAGTTAATTTGCACACAAATATAGATATTCAAATGAAAGAGTTAAGGTTTAGAAACAACCTCGAGTGCTCCACAAATGTATTCAAAGATCAATATACCCTTTCCTATCTCCGTTATAGCATAGAGCTATACCGAGTCGATTCTCAGGGAGAGCTAGCGATGGAAGCGTTACGGTCCGTAGTGAAGAAAGTAAACGAGAATTCTTCTATGCTTATAAGAATAAAAACAAATGGGAAAATGAAACGAAAGAATGGATGGATATATTCATGATGGAAAATGTAAAAAGAAATCAAGATCAAGATTGGTTTTGGACTAACAACTAAAAAGAAAGTAAACTTGAAGAAGCAAACCATGACTAGCTTACCTTACTACCTTACCAACACTTACTAAACTCCATGATAGTGAAGGCGTGCCTCATGTTGATTTCATCGGCGTAGGTTTGTCTTGCGTGTTAATCTAATTACTTTCTCATGTAGATGAAGGGTGGTTTAACCCATCGGAGAAGAGAAGACCATCCAACTTGCAAGATGAACTAAAGCAATCACCCATGAGTTAGTGAAGATGGCAAGGCTAGTGGTTAGCTAGTACATGGTAGAAAAATTAGCTACAAGCCATTAATGAAGAAAAGCAAAGCATGAAGTAAATTGCAAGAAAGTAAAGAAAGCAAGTAAAGAAAGCAATCAAACTAGAACCATGCTTCAAGTAGAGAAGTAGAGAATGGATTAATCCTTGCTTCAAGTTGTCACTCCTTGAAGATTACAAGCTCTCTCTCTCTCTTACAATCTCTCTCTTGCATAGATTTCTAGGGAAGAAGAAGAGGGATCTAAAGAACTAAAACCTAGAGAGAAACCTATGAAAAATTACAACATCTAACAATTTCTCCTCTCTTCTCCATTCTGTCTTTTCTCGCAGGTCAGGTGCAGATATTTATAGGCTGAGAGAGAAGCTTCAAGAGCCCTTTCTGTTGGCGCAAAATCCGGATCTCAACAACCCTGGAACTGCCGCGAGCGCGCGGCAAGGGCGCGGCAAAACGGATTCTGTTGGAAAACAGAATTCTGTTGTAGGTTGGTTGAGAGGTTGTTATCCACGTGGCCTTCTAGAATCTTCAATTGGCGCGCGGATCTATCTGGATTCTGATTTCAAATCTTGGGCTTTATTTTAATCTTGGATTTAATCCCTTTAATTATTGCTAATTAAAGTGATTATTGGGCTTTCTCTCATTTGAGTGTGGACCTGCAAATATATAGAGAAGATGAGTAAAAATCATATATTTATTTGCAATATGCATGGGGATTATGTGGTAAAATATGCAATATTGTGTATCAATCACTAACTCCTTAAGATTCCTCTAGATAAGAGTTGAGGTGCCGCGTTGGCTCTCTTGGTTGAATACAAGTGTTAGCAAACAATCCCCAAGCATATAACAATTAAGCACACAATGTATATCAAGCATATAAAGATAAACACAACATAAGCATGCAAGATATAAACAAGTAAGAGATAGAGAAAGAGTAATCGCAAACACGGAAGATTTGTTTCGAGGTTCGAGCACATTTGCTCTACGTCCCCGCCTTCAACACTATGAAGGATTTCCACTAAAATCGATCCCACCGGATCACTTGGTGCCGCAACACCTACAAGCTCTTTGGACTCTCTAGTCCCTCTCTTGTTCCCGCAAGAACACACCGCAAGCCCACTAGCTTGCCGAGGCCGCACCTCAAACAAAGAGTTCACACGTGAACTCGAAACACCGCGAACCCGCAAGTCCTCCTCCTCAAATACAAAGATGGAACTTTGGTGATCACAACACTTTGATCACCTAAAATCCTCTCACAACAAATATCCCTATATGTAAATATAGCAATGGATAGCTCAAGTGTTTGTGTGGGAAAACTAGGATTGAAATGGTGGAGGAAAACTCAAGAAACACTTTTAAATACACTCTTGAAAATCTCTCCTTTTGATATGGCAATTTTGGCTCTTAAACAAGTGGAGATAAACACCTAATAGAGTTGGAAAAACTGGCTCAAAACCCACTTCAAATCTTGTTTAAAACAGTCCCACAAAACCCCCTTTTATAGGGCTAGAAAAACTAGCCATTGGGGCAATTTTTCAGCCCTGACGGCTGTCGGTCAACCGGCCCGGTCGACCGCCAACGGTCAGATTTCTGACCGTTGGAGCCTCGGTCGACCGGCCTGTCGATCGTGGCCTGGATACAGAGAGCAGGCTCTCTGTCCGGTCGACCGCCGGGCCTTTCCAGAGAGCAGAGCTCTCTGGACGGTCGACCGTCTCGGTCGACCGGCCCTCTAGCCAGACTGGCGTGCACGTCTGTGCACGTCAGTCGACCGAGTCGGTCGACTGACTCCTAGCTCGGTCGACCGTCCGGTCGACCGGCAGAAGCCAGGACAGATTTGTTATAGGGATTAAAAAACTTGGTATTTTGACAAAAATAAAATCCCATAAATTCACGAAAAATCTACAAAAATAGGTTCAATATTATACTTTGATAAACACACATGTTTGAGTAAACTCAAGACATGTTACAAACATTTTGAACTATTTTTATAACTTAGAAATTTTGGCTAAAAACAAAATCTGTATTTTTCCAAAATAGATTTTTCCAAAACTTCTCCAAATACAAAAACAAGATATTTTAAACTCTTTTAAAGCATAGAGTGTATGGATATGATCCACTACACATAAATGATAAAATATCTATGTTTTTGACAATAAGCACTAAACATGGTTTTGGTTAAAGACATGTATACTTTGAATTCCAAAAACCAAATCAGTATTTTTAAAAAAGAAAACTCTTTTGTATTTTTTCAAAATAAAAATTCTTTTATGAAAACTCATCTAAATCAAGAGTGTGTGTGTATATGGTATACTTGAGCAATCCACCAACTATTCTATCCTTTACATTTTAATCTAAAACAAAATCTTAATAAAACAAACCTAGACACAAGTCTTGATCTTGAAGGTCTTCACTTGAAGTCTTCTCATCTTCTTGACTTGGTCCAAACTTGATCCAACGAGCTAGACTCCTCTTGAGTACTTGATGTGGTCTTGATGCATAGCCTCTTGAATCAAACCGTGCTAGCTCTAAAACTTGACTTTAAATCCTTTGTTGAAGCTAAACACCAACTAAGATCTTGATCATAAATCTGAGACTAATTAAACACAAGATCATTAGTATTATAACTACATGAGTTGATCATCATCAAAACTAGAGTGATGGGCCTTTGGGCCAACATCCATTTGGTGTTATGTTTCTGATTTGCTCTGATCTTCAGCTGAACATTTGCCCCAATCCTTAATTTGTTCTAACTAGATCAGGGATCATCCTCAGCTAACCAAATAGATCCAGTTAAATCTGATTTTAACTGGTATTTATTTGGTTTAATCCTCTTTCTCTTCATTATTATCTTCTGCAAAATAGATATTTAAGACATGAAAATTAGCAAATTTATTACACGATAAATATAGGAGTGTAATGAAAAGAATACAAAATATATGTACGATAACACCCCCACACCTATCTTTTGCTCGTCCTCGTGAAAATCAACAAAACTAAACCAAAGATTATTAGACCACTTTCGCAGGTTACGCGATTGCACTGAGCATGCGCAACAAGCCGTTAAACCTCTAGGTTTCCCCTAGAAGACGAGTTTTGTCTCGTGATGGTTTTTAGTGGATTGCACCCACAAAATCCATAAAGAAAGAGTAACAAAGAGTTAGTATTTTCGAAAAGCATTTTGAAAGAGAAAATTATTTGAAATATTGTTGTAAGATTTAAGTAATCTATAAGTTATAGGAAAATCAAATTTTTCATTCCTAAACTTAGTCTTTATTCAAAAATTTGTTATCAATCAAAGTAAGGAGTCAAATTGTACTTCTCATCTTGTCTATTACTTTACCCTAAGTCATATGCACCTTTGTGACCGTGAAATTTTGACTAAGGGTTCTTTAACTCTAATGCTTATGCCTTATTTATTTATTATTTTTTTATTTTTTGTGGTATTATTCCTTAGTTCTATTAGCTTTCTAATCTGCCCATGTAACGAGCCTTTAATCGATGACTCCCAAACCAAACGGTCTTAGGGCACAGGGTGAGAAAACACCCCAAGAACTTAAGGACTCGAGCAAACAAGACCACAAAACTAAGGATTTTATTATATGAACCGCTTTTAAGCGTGAATACTTATGCTTTATTAGGCACAAATACCCAGCTTAATCAGAGAATTTTTATATATATATTTTTTTCAAACTTATCTAATCATCTTTCGCATAAATACTAAGGATTGCTTAGGCTAAAGCACCTAGCTAATGAATAATTAGATTTGTTTATCTTTCATAGATATATTTTTTCTTTTTCCGTTTTTTTTAAGGCATAATAATCTTTGTTTTTGAACCCTAAGTGTGTAGTGTATGAAGTGTGCATATTTCATCAAGGTAAAGATCAAGACTAAATTACTTTGACAAATTATCTTCCTAACCCTAAAAATCAAACAAATAATCTTATTTTGACCAAGTATAAGAAATCCAAATTATGATTCTCCTATTCCTTAAAATTGACTTAATTTCTTACAAAAAATATGTCAAAATATTGTTTCTGTTTTCAAAAAGTTTTTAAAAGTAAAGAAAATGTTAATAATAATTTTTTTTCTTTTTTTTATAAAAAGAAAAAAAACTAAGTTATGTTAGACCCTCCCCCACACCTATCTCATACATTGTCCTCAATGTATGAATTAATGCATAGATGCATGAAAAAAAAGAAAGGGAAGGAAAATATTACCTTAAGGTGGTGGTTCCGGTGGTGGTCTGATTGGTCCACGAAATGCGGCCCAATCGACTTTGCATAGAGTTCAGAGGAACCCACCAGAAATTTCTCTTATATAACCCACTAAAATGATGTATACATGAATGATCTTTATTAAATATTTTACCCCATCTAATTTTCAAATTTCATAATTAATTTCGGAGTCAATTTTGTCAACCGCCTTGTCCCAAAATGGAGTGTGAAAAGATGGAATGATTGACTTGGACTTAGGAAGTACGGGAACTAATACCGACTTAGGAAAGTGACTTAAGTCAAGTAAAGGTTCAGGGGTCGAGATTGGTTCAGGAAGTGGGTCCAAATCAAGAAGTTGAAACTCAAGTCCACATTCATTTTCCCACAATAGAATGTGACTTAATATTGGTGATTCAAGTTCAAGAATGACAGATGTGGGAATCAAAACTGACTCTAAAATATTACTCAAGTCGGGTAACAAAACAGGAGTCAATATTGATTCGGAAATTTGAACTGGATCACAAAATTGAGAATCTAGGTCACATTTCTCATTGAGTTCAATTTCAAAAAAATGAGAACTTGCCATTTGTCAATGGGACTTTCAAAAGTATGAAATTGGTCAAGTTCAATATGATGATCATCAAATATGGGCGATTCAATTTCATTATGAATTGGCACAGGATCCAATGTTGACTCGGGAAAAAGATTGAAATCAGGTGAAGACACTAGAGTCATAATTGAATCAGGAAGTAGAATTGAATCACTAAGTTGAGGTTCATGATCATAATCATTCTCAAGCTCAATTTTAGGAAAGGGATAACTTGCCAAATTGTCTATTTCACTTTCAAAATTTGGAGTTTGGGCAAGTTCAAATGATTGTGC
The DNA here is from genome assembly GCA_038442645.1 of Agave tequilana. Lineage (NCBI taxonomy): Eukaryota > Viridiplantae > Streptophyta > Magnoliopsida > Asparagales > Asparagaceae > Agave > Agave tequilana. The sequence continues at coordinate 47,930 of JAVJIF010006108.1, read as the reverse complement.
TGAAATGGAAACTTGTTTTCCAAAACAACATGACTCTTCGGCTCTAACAGAATGGTTATTGACATCAGAACTAGTCAAATGGTGAGAACGTAGAGTTTGGACCATCATATTTATGTCATGATTACGAGCGTTTTGAGCCTGAGTCATGGATTCAAGCATCTTTTCATAGTTGATTGGTTCATCGTTTTGTGGTGGTTGGTCTTGAAAAGATGAAGTGTTATTTTGGAATTGGTGGTGAAATTGTGAGTCCATCAGATTTTGTAATTGTTGTTTGGACTCATGCATACTCATTTTCAAAATTGATGGTTTTCTATTTTGGACTGGTGGAACTGAGTATAAATCTTGGAAATATTGTGGACAAGGTGGATAAGGAGGACAAGTTAGTTGAAAATTGGACTCGGGGGAGGTGAATCCCCATTGACTCTGTGAAGAGTTAAAATTATTCTGGAAACTATGGTTATAAGATTGGGGGCATGGGTTATATTGATTCAGATAAGACCAATCCGACACACTAGATTGGTTAAAGTTATGATATGCCGGGTTGGTAATATCCGAAAAAGAGGTTGGTGTGTAATATAGATTACCATTAAAATTGAAAAAATTGTTATTATAAGCCATATCACACAAGAAATGTCAAACACAAAAAAAAAGAAAAGCAAACAAATAAGCAAATAAATAAAAAAATTCTAAACTAAGTTAGGGTAGACCTTTGACCTAGACGACTCCGTCCACGGGAGGTATAATGCAGACTTTGACCACAAGCTAATCAGCCAGGTCAGGGCAAGATTGGTGGGAGTTATCCGCGCAAAAGCGACGGGCCTAATTAAGCCAAACCACCAGCCTTCGGGGTTTCGCCCCTCAATCCCTTTCCTTAGACACTGATTTGATAGAAGTAAACTTCTAACACATTCCCCTTTAGGATAATCTCCTAATTAGTCCGAGATGTCCCTAGGGCCAACGTCTACTCATTTTTAGTTAGGCTTGGGTTAGTGAGTGAGGAGATTGTTTGTGGGCTAAGGGAGGGTAATGATTTCCCCACCTTATCTTGTTTATAGGACAAGCCCTTAAGATTGATTGTGCAAAGTGTGCAGGATAAAGAAAAGTAACATTCAACAAGCAAATATTCACTCAAGAATGTTTCCTAAACTATATGCCATGCAAACGTACTTTTTACTCCAGCACTCTTCAACAGTAATGTAAAATGTAAACGAATTAGACACGTGCCTAAATGCAAAGTCTAAACCGTTTTTAGCATTTAACAAACATCATTTTACTGTTGTGGTTAGAAAGGAAGTACAGTGAGACAAACAAGGAAATTAATAGCTACAGATATTAAACTTTACAATTCAGCTAACCTGCAAAAAATACTTGTTAGTAGTTCACTCAGATTGCCACAGGAATGTAGCAAATCTGAGAGTTTCTTGGCTCTGCTTTCTTGAGCAGAGTCCAAGGTCACTTATATGTCCACTGCAGCAAAAGTTCCTTGTTGTTAAATCTGTACACCAAAAACCAAGAAAAAGGTTAACCAAAAATGTAAACTTTAATGAGAATTACTTACCGTCCCTCCCCGGCAACGGCGCCAAAATTTGATTGAGGTTGGATGCACACAAAAATACAGAATTTCTGAACTTTTAAATAAAGAGTGCAGGTGCTCAATTCTACCGCGATAGCAAGTGGCTATGCGGGTCGTGATCCACAAGGAGGGACTAGCGATGGAAGCTTTTTAGTAAGTTCTCTTTTAAGCTATAATTAATGGTTAAAATTCTTCTTTTAGTTTTTTAAAAGAAAATGAAAAGGAGTTAAAGTTAAGTTAGGAAGAAAGTAATAGATAGAGAAGGTGGAGAAAATAGAAAATGAACATTTACAAAGAAATTGAAAAAGAGTGATAAAAGAATTGGGTGATTATGGTGTTGGTGATCTACACTAATAGTTACAAGAAAAGAAAGAAAAACTAAAACCTAAAAAACATACTTACCTCTTCGGCGCCTGCTTACCTTTTACCCATATCGACGATTTACCTTTACTTGAAGGCGAGCGAAGCATGGCAGATAAGATCTTCCCCATTCCCGATTTACACTATAAAATGAAGGGGCGAGCTATACTACCATAGAAATGGATATCCATCACCATAAGCCATCAACGACACTTGCAAGGACAAGGCAACTTCGAGGCTATCGATTTCATTTGGACCCATAAACACAAAAGAGGGAAGCGAACAAAAACAAGAATAGAAAAGAAAAGAAAAGGAAACCTCGATTCGATTCAAATAACAATAGAAGAAAAGATCACTTATACGGTGTCACCTTCAGTATAAGCTTGCTCTCATTCCTTCATGAAACTCTCCTCTCCTCTCAGTTACATAAATAAAATGAAAATTAAATAAAAGAAAACTAAAAATCTAAGTTACAAACTACAAATTAGCCTAAGTTCTGCTCTCTGCTTGGTCATTTTTTTTGCCTTTGAGATTGCAGGTATTTATAGAAGAAATGCAGAGGTTAGAGGAGTATGAAGATAGGGAAAGTTGGCTATTTCTGAATTTGTATCCTCCCTTTATCTCCAAACTTGATTTGATGTGGATATTCAGTTCTGATCTGCAGTTTGTTGGCGTGTTGATTGCTGAATATCACTTATCAAATGACGGAATTAGAAATAGTGATCAACATAAGAGTTGTAGCCCTGTAAGTCTGCTTTCTATGGAATCATCAGATTTGAGATTTGGTAGCAAAAGTTATGATTCAAATACTAAAATATATCCAGTCAGAATCTGAGTCAAACTTGCTTCATCTCATCCGTTGATCTTCTCTCTATCCATTTATCTCTCTGTATTTGATATTATCCTCGATTGATCTTTAGCTAACCAAAATAGATTTATGGAAATCTGAATTTTACCGGTTTTCATTTGGTGTTATCTTTCTGATTTGCTCTGATCTTCAGCTGAATATTTGCCCCAATCCTTGATTTGTTCTAACTAGATCTGGGATCATCCTCAGCTAACCAAATAGATCCAGTTAAATCTGATTTTAACTGGTATTTATTTGGTTTAATCATCTTTCTCTTCATTATTATCTTCTGCAAAATAGATATTTAAGACAAGAAAATTAGCAGATTTATTACACGATAAATGTAGGAGTGTAATGAAAAGAATACAAAATATATGTACGATCACAAACCCAGGCGAGACACAATAGCCAACGACATCGGAAAACGCGCAGGGGTTGGAATATGTCATTCCACCAATCAAATGAGAATAATATTTCGTAGTAGAGGCAGTCTACTCGAGTGAAGCTTATCGCCTAGCGAATCCAAACGGTGACACGCTCCTGATGCCAATTGACGAAAAGTGCTATCCATGATCATGTTAACATTACACCTCTGATCATCAAGTCAGGCTCGTCTGATTGTTTTATCTCCTCAAGGAGTCCCTTTCCACAGGTGGAATCAATTTCAACCATCTCTACATTCTTACTTTGGCAAATCAATTCGATTTCACAATAATCTCGAATGAGCCGAATTCATCAAAGAAGGTTCGTGATGCATCCTTGCAGTACCTTTCTAATGTTTCGACATTCATGTTCAGATTCGATAATCAACTGTGACTAAAGTCTTAATTATAACAAACAAAAGTGAAACTCCATGAGGAATCTCAACTTACTCGATGTATTCTCTGTGAAGTTTGTACTCCATATCTAGGCAAGAAGATCAGCTGAGAATCAGAGTCTTCATGAACAAAAGGTGACTCTCCACGAGAAATGTCGATCTACCTGACAAATTTCCCATGAAGTTTAGACTTAACTCTTTAATCTCCAGTGAGATTTTAGAGGTTACCAGTGGAATACAGAAATGTTCACTTTATGTGACACGATCTAAAGCCATCGGTGAATAAGGTTAGAGAAAAACATTGGCTTCTAAGCCCAATATAAAATCCTCAACAACTCATCATGCTGAGGGGAATAGCATGGCTAGCCCAACTCAAACGGTAATTGGTAAAGGCATACTAAATCCGTTGACAGCTGAGGATTTGCTAAAAATTCTAAGGGACCTGATCCCACTTTTTCCACCAAAATCCCCTACCAATTCTCGTCCATGGAATGGTAGGACCATAAAAGGCTGTATTCATTTTTTCAATAACAGATCACAACTGTCATGCTTAAAGCTCACACCTCTGACAGTAAAACTTTTTCCTGACGGATCTTGCTAATATCCTTAGCAGATCAAACTCCACTTGTCATTCTCTTCAATATAATGATAGGTCCACTCAAGTTGCCGTTATGTTTAAACACCTCTAATAGTAAATGAATTCCTATCAAGTTAACATCAAACCTCTGACAGATTGCTTTACAAATCCCCAAGTGGAGAAGCTGTCACGATCACTTCTGACAAAATCTCCTTTCGAATTTCCCAGCAAGGGATTTGATTGTTACGTTGATGATTACCTCCGACAACTTTTTAGGAAATAATCTCTTACCTACCGAATCCCCACAGAGTTCTTTTTGTCACGTTAATGATTACCTCTGACATATAATCTCTTATGGAATTCATTTTTTAACTCCCCAGCGAGTTTCTGGTAGAATCCCCGCAAAGTCTATTATTTCCCTTTCAAGTCCCCAATGGACTCTCTTGGTTGTCACGTTAACAATACACCTCTGACAATTTCTTTCAAATTGCATTCGAAGGCAGTACTAATTTTCCCACGGAATTTATGATCAAATCCTATTTCCTCCAGTGGAATTATTTCTTTTACCGTCATGTCCAGCTTGTCACCTCTGAACGGTAAAAATCCCGAGCTTGGTGGCTTCTCAATCGGTTATGTCCATGATACCTCTGAACTGACAGATAACCAAGTCCCATCTTTCGGTCCAGTAGGGCTATACCTTTGCCGTTATGTCCAGTTCACCACCTCTGAACGACAGGGTTCGGAGTCTAGCAACATCCAATCGGTTATGTTCATATTCCCTCTAAACTGACGGATACCTATATCTCTCTCTTTTATGGTACTCTAACTGTTATGTTCAGTTCACCACCTCTGAATATATGAGTCCATAACTTTGTTCTCTTTTCCTCCGTCAAGGCTGGGAGTTCTTACTGTCATGTTAATACGACTACCTCTGAACAGCGAATTGTGAGCCTGATGTCTCTTAGTTGGTCATGTCCATATTACCTCTGAACCGACGGGTGCCCAGGTCTAATTCACCCTTGCAGTCCCTAGTGGACTAGCTGCTGAGTTAATGCGAATACCTCTGGCAGCGGATTCAGAGCTTAGTGTGTCTTAGTCTATCATGTCCAGTTTATCACCTCTGAATAGACGGGTCCCTAAAATCAGATTCACCTCCATTTTGTCATCATGTCAATGTTATCACCTCTGAATGATAAAATTTCGAGCTTGGTGGCTTCTCAATCGGTTATGTCCATGTTAACTCTAAACCGACAGATAGCCGAGTCTCCCCTTTTGTTTAATGTTATGTCCAGTTTGTCACCTCTGAACAGTAAATACGCTGACTTTGATAATTTCTAATCGGTTATGTCCAATACGTCACCTCTGAACCGATGAATATCCAATCTCACCTTTCTTTGTCGTTATGTCCAGTTCATCACCTCTGAACGACAAGGCTTCGTGTCTGGTAATTCCTAATCAGTTATGTCCAGTTTGTCACCTCTGAACTGACGGATATCCAGATCTAACTTTCCAGTCCGGTAGGGACTCTTCTCGCTGTTATGTCAAGTTTATCACCTCTGAACAGCGAACCCTCTTTTCTAGCGATTCCGGACCTATTATGTCCACATTACCTCTGAACAGACGGATTCCTAGATCTGCTCCCCTTTGTCCCCAGTTGAGTTCTCATACTCAAACTGATTTTATCATGTTCCTAACCTCTAATAATTTTCAGTCAAAGTTCTAATTTCTTTGGGAAATTCTACTTAGTGAATGCTCTTTTTTTTTAAACATCAGAGGCAATTCAAAGTATTTCGAAATCCGAACCATCCCATTGTGGATTTACGAAAACTTTGAAGGGGGTTTTGTTGATACTCAAAAAAGACAAAATCTCAGACAGCTTTTTAACCGGTCTGAACGATGTCTAACTTGTCGACATTTACAAAAGATAAGTCGCAGACAAGCTGACGACCAGTTTCTACCCATCCCCGAGGGACAAATCAGCGACTTGAACTCTACTGATCCAGTGAAGCAGACAGTAAGCTAAGGTTGTCTTTGAAGAGATCTAAGTAAGCCTAAGATGCTAAGTTAGTTCAACACTTATCATCGCATGAGCTCAAGGGGATAGCCTCGCCTGAGAGGCTAAGTTTGTCTAGATTCGCCTTGAAGTTCTCTACAGAGAGCTAACTTACAGCTTTGCCTGAAGCTAATTCTAGCTTCGCCTGAAACTAATTCTAGTTTCGCCGGAAGCTTTCTTGATAGTTTCGCATGAAGCTCTTCATAGCTCCACAGAAAGCTAACTTACAGCTTCGCCTAAAGCTAATCTAGCTTCGCCGGAAGCTTTCTTAATAGCTTCTCATGAAGCTCTTCACAGCTCCACAGAGAGCTAACTTACAGCTTTGCCTGATGCTAATTCTAGCTTCGTCAGAAGATTTCTTGATTGCTTCGCACGAAGCTTTTCATAGCTCCACAGAGAGCCAACTGACATCTTCTCCTGAAGCTAATTATAGCTTCGTCGGAAGCTTTCTTGATAACTTCGCCTGAGGCTTGTTCCGCATGAGGAAAGTAACCGCCCCACTAAGTTAGTAAGGGGAATTAATGGGTAGTTACACCCATGATCCCTTATTAAGAGGAGCCAATTAAGGGGAGTTAATGGGTAGTTACATCCATGATCCCTCATTAAGAGGAGCCAATTAAGGAGATCATAACTCCCTATTGAGCCTGTAAATAGCCCACTAGTAGGCTAGGCCAGGGTCTTGAAGAAATTCAAGTCCAAGAGGCTTTTTGAAGAGCATAAGCTTCTTTGGTAGCTTCAAAGCTTAAGCTAACAAGAGATCTACTCTCTCGATTTCAAGAATTCAGAGAATCACTTCTCTAATCCTACAAGGAACAATTCAGGGTGTTAATACCCTAAGATCTCCCTCCTTCTCAAGGAATCTTTGAAACCAGACGAGAAGGAATTCTCAAGCAGTAGCATTCGAAGATCGATCGATCGCATCGTCAACGGGATAAAGTGGTCGCGCGCTGATCAGACTCTCACCGGCACACTTCCTCAGAAATCACAGAGGAGATCTGTGACGCCCCGATCTGGCGGGTATGGAGACGTCACTGCAACGTATATACGCAGGTCAGAAATACCCTTACGTATATACGCTAAGTATTAGTACAGGTAAGAATCAGAGTGCGGAAGCACTGTGGTAATATACATTCCAACAGAAAAGTACAAGTACATGGTTATCACTGAGAGTGATACAATATTACATCACTAGAAAATAAAAATACATCATATGAAGAGATATACAAAAGCTGAGAGGTGCTCACGAGCAGTAAAAGGGGTCTCGAGAACCAAACAGGAGAGGAACTGGGAGGAAGAGCTGCGGCGATAATCCAAGCTTCTGCTGCGCTCCGATCATCACGGAAGGAACCGCTGCGCACTCTGATCAGCTACAGCAAAGCCACCAAGGTCCGGTCTCTAGGATCTGGACATGAGAATCTAAGGTTGTCAGACGCAACCCTGCGAGTACATATAATAAAGCCAAATGACGTGCATAACAGGTATACGTGTACATGATCAAGTGATGTGGTCCAAGTATGCAGGTACAAGTAATAATAAATAACATAAGGGAAATTAAAGGAACGATAGTAGATCATATATATCGATGAATCTGAAACTGAAAACATGCATAGAAGGCAGTATGAAGAGCATAGGTACATATAACATGCGGTAAATAAGTTAAACATGCGATACATACAAGTATGGACAAAACAAGTTGTACAACTCAGATTATGGATTCATGGGACAGATACATCAAGGGGATAATCCAAATAAGAAAACTCTCATCTATATACCATATATATCATGTCGCCATCGTCTGAGTTTATACATCTTGAGTTGCCCTAAGAGTAACATAACAATATTGTATCATCATGTGTCATAAAGCAAGGTGTCAACTCAGGGTACAACGCTATAACTGGAATATAAAAGTGTTGCATTTTAATTATTCAATAATAATAATCAGTACCGTTTGATATTTCAGTCGCCTCCCTACCAGCGCCTCACATCACCGATAGTCCATACTAGAGTTTGCACTATATAGAACTTACCCGGGTCTGATATGTGAGTACCAGGACCCGAACAAAGGAGAGACCAAATATCACACGTTCCTAATATTATTACTGTTTGGTTGTTATGTTCTTATGTTATTCTTGTCCCTTTCCCACCGGTGTCCCACAACACCGACAGTTCACGCTGGAGCCCTCACTTACAGTAGAACTCATCCGAATTCTGAGATGCAAGTATCATTATTCGAATAGGGGAGAGACCAAATAAATATGCTCCAGGCGTTATCATTATACAGGTATGTGTGGATGTTAATATGCACTGAGAATGTTTATCACGCTAACATCAGGCGGCACAGACAGGAGGAAGGAAGTAGCCCTACAGATTCAAGAGGTGGCCCCCACCATGTGTGTGGTGTGACACTTTGCTCCACGTGGCACTTTGCTCTGAGGGTTGATACAGGAGGTAGCCCCACAGATTCAAGAGGTGGCCCTCACCACGTGTGTGGTGTGGCACTTTGCTCGATGTGGGGAATGGATTCTAGAGGTGGCCCCCACGGATTCAAGAGGTGGCCCCCACCACGTGTGTGGTATTGCACTTTGCTCCGTGTGGCACTTAGTTCCATTCAGGAACCGCCGGACGCTAGCACGATCGTGGGATACATCCTCGTCATCCCGACACTAGACATGCTCTGTCAGACGCCGGTCTGACTGTGCTATTAACAAGAGTAACAGTGCAGGAGACAGGAGTACAGGGGATTCAGGAGTTCAGGAGTACAGGATTTCAGGAGTACCAGATGTCTGGTAACATAATAATCATGAATATGCCAGGTAATACATGTGTCAGGTATCAGGTGTTAAGTATAACATGTCAGATACCGGTGTTATATATCATGTGTCAAGTATAGCATGGCAAGTACCGGTGTCTGATATCAAGTGTCAAGTATAGCATAGCAAGTACTGTGTCGGGTATCATGTGTCAAATATAGCATGGCAAGTACCGGTGTCAGGTATCATATGTCAAATATAGCATGGCAAGTACCGGTGTCGGGTATCATATGTCAAATATAGCAGGGTATCATATGTCAAATATAACATGGCAAGTACCGGTGTCAGGAATCATAGGTCAAATATAGCATGGCAAGTACCGGTGTCAGGTATCATATGTCAAATATAGCATGGCAAGTATCGGTGTCAGATATCATGTAATAGTATAGCATGGCAAGTACCGGTGTCGGGTATCATGTGTCAAATATAGCATGGCAAGTACCGGTGTCAGGTATCATATGTCAAATATAGCATGGCAAGTACCGGTGTCGGGTATCATATGTCAAACATAGCATGGCAAGTACCAGTGTCAGGAATCATAGGTCAAATATAGCATGGCAAGTACCGGTGTCAGGTATCATATGTCAAATATAGCATGGCAAGCATCGATGTCAGGAATCATAGGTCAAATATAGCATGGCAAGTACCGGTGTCAGGTATCAAATAATAAGTATAGCATGGCAAGTAACAGTGTCAGATATCAAGTGTTATGCAAGGCATGACAAGTATCAAGTGTATACATGTTAGGGTCAGGTAACTAATATGTCGGTGAGAGTTACAATAAATATCAGGTATCAACCGGTCACATAACAAGGTACAGGAGAACGGTATAAACAGTTCAAACTCTTCACAATCATTTTTATAATAACAATAAATTTATCTTTTAATTAGCTAGGCGAAGCTGAGTAAAGCGGGAGCAGATCTAGACATACCTGGTATAATACCGGTTTGACAAGGATAATAAAGGCCGGCAGCTATTTATAAAACATAATAATTATTTATATAACATATACTAACTTGTATAAAGAGACATCATATATTAAAAGCAAGATAATAATTATTAAACATGAAATGAAGGTAATAAAGTAAGAAATGTACTCGCCTAATAACGGATGAAATACCGGGTTAAAATCCGAGAAGTCCGCGAACTCATGCGAGCAAGCCACTAGCCCATAAATATATTAAAATACATAAATATAAATATATATATAAATATTAGAGAGGGAATGAGAGAGGAGAGAGAGAGAGGAGAGAGAGTTGTAGGAAGGAGAGAGAGAAAGAAAATATGTTATTTTTAGAAATAAATTTGGAATTAAAAGGGAGGGGTATTGAGTGTAATTATAGGGAAGTAATTTGAGGGAGAGGTGGAGGGTATTTTAGGGATGTGAGAAAAAGTGGTATATTTGGAAAGAATAAAAGAAAGAAAGAAGGAAAGAAAAGAAAGAAAGAAGAAAGAAAGAAAATGGAGATGGGGTTGCCCACCGTCAGCGGCGGCGCCGCCGTCGGTGAGTTTGCGCGCGCGGCCTAGCCCGGGGGAAGGAGGGAGGTGGTGGTGTGATGGTTGTTTGGTTGGTTGTTTGGTGGAGGAGTTGGTGGTGGTAGTTGATGGTGGTGGTGGTTATGGAGGTTGTGGTGGTTGTTGGAGGTGGTGGAGAGTTAAAGGAGGAGGAGGAGGTGATGATTGAGGGGTTGGAAGTGGAGGCGGAGGTGGTTTGGTGGTGAGTTTTGAAGAAGAAGAGGAGGCAGTGGGAATGGGTTTGGTTGAAATTGAAGGTGGAGTGGTGGTGGAATGAAAAGAGGTGGTGGAGTGGAGAGGGGGTGTGGGGGAAGTGGCCGGCGGCTATAGGGGGGCAGCGACTATGGTGAAGGTGGAGGCGGCGGCCATGGAGAGGAGTGGGTGATGGTTGAAGGAGTTGAAGTTTGGAATTGAAATGGAAATGAAAATGAGAAGGAAGGAGAAGTGTTGAATTTAATGGGGAGGAGAAGAAAAAGGAAATGATGAAATGGGGGAGAGGGGCTACTGCAGGGCTGCTGCAGGCGGCTGCGGCTGTGACAGGGGAGCAGGCGGCGGGAGCAGGTAGGGGGAAAGTCAAAGGGGAAGAAAAGAAAAAGAAAGAAAAGGAAAGAAAATTAAAGAAAAAGGAAAAATTTAAGGAAAAAGAAAAGAAAATAGTAAAAAAAATTATTATTAAATAATTAATTTATTAAAATATCTGGGAGTATAAAGTAAGGGAGTAGAGATGGAAAAAGTAAGAAAAGATAAGGTCGGTAAATAATATTATTATTTTAATAGGGCGAAAATTTGACTGTTTCAGAAATGTTCCGAAAAATTCTTAAAAATAGCAAATATAATTCTAAGATGCCTAATGAAATTGAATTCGAGAAATTCGATGTAGTTTTCAAATTAAAAATCCTGAAATCTTTTGGCGATACTGGCCGACACTAGAATCGTTCAAATTTTGATAAATTTAGAAAAATTTCAAAAAATATATTTAGCTAGAAAATAAAATTTTAAGAAGTAACGTGAAAGCCGTTTTTGAAAATTCAATCCCATTTGAAAACTAAAAATCTGGGAATCGATCAGCAATGCGCCGACACCGGTTTTGGAGATTTTGCAGAAAAATTCTGAAAAATTTTAGAAAATCATTAAAAATCTAAAATATTGGAAAACAGTGTCTGAAACTAAAATTGGTTAAATTGGACTAACAGAAAGGTCAAATCGAGCTACAGGCTGGTATCAGGTTTCCGGTCCGGGTCAGGGCTTACTCTAGGTCTGAGAACTCAGATCCGATAAACAAAAAGATAAGTAATCACAACCCAAAAGCAAATACTGAAAAAAATTGAACAATACGGTCGAAAAAGTCGGGACACGTATCTGGGTACGTATCCCGGGAACGGGGTGCTACAAGATCTGCTTGTAATTTTCTTTTTCTTTCTTTAAAAAATTACTTATAATTTTGCTCCTCGATTCTTTTTTTTGTAAGTTTTCCCCCGAATCAATTTTCAATGGAAAACAAAAGTGTCATCCTCACTTAGTTGAAGTGACGCAGTTTTCGAAGTGGAGACATAGAGTTCTCTTAGCTGAAGAGACGCGACTCTGTTAACCGCGAGATTCATGTTCTGGGTGCGTTGCCATGTATCTGGTAGAGCTTGAAGAGACAATGTTCTCTTAAAACACGAGGTCCGTATTCTGGAAGCATTGCCACGCGTCTGGCGATGATCGGCCTTGAGATAAGGGCTGCGTATCTTGGCCGATTATTGTATCTATAAAATGACAGCAGTCTTTCAAGAGTCACCATTAGACTCTTTTCTTCTCCGTTGAATTTTGCGTCAAGAATTTTAAGAACTTAAGAAAAGCTCCGAGTCTTTTCTTTCTTTTCTCATCTTCTCCACAGAATTCACTATCAAAATGACCCCAAAGACCAAGTATGTGGCTTCATCCTCGAGCGCTGTCACTCTAGAGATTCAAATGGGAGGTTCCTCTACGCAGGAGGCCCCCATTTCAGGTAATAAAACCATTCGAATCGTTTTCATCATTAAGAAACTTGAAGAGTTATCTTAACACTTAAGCTTCTTCTGGATTGAAAACGCGAGGCTTACGCCCGTATTTGATTTTCAGATGCGACTCTTGCACTGGTAGGCAAGATACGAGTTTGATGACTTCCGCGTCTTCGCTTCATCAGCTTGAGTCTATGTCTGCTTATTGAACGCGGGCTTCATTAAGCTTTGCGTTTGATCCCAATACTTAGAGAATTTTTCTAAGTGGGAAAGTTCAGACGCGGACTTCATGTGAACCTCACGTCTCTGAGATTTGATGCGGGTTTTGCTGAGTCTCGCGTCTAATTCTAACACTTAGAGAAATTTCTAAGTTGTGAGTTTCAAACGCAGGCTTCATGTGAGCCTCGCATCTTTGAGTTTAGACGCGGGTTACACTGAGCTCTGTGTCTTAGTCATTAGACGCGGTTCTGAGGTGAACCTTGCACCTGAGCTTCAACATTAGACAATTTTCAGGTTGCTGACTATTGTGTTGTCCTTTTTGCAGTACGATACTCCTCGAATCTTTTGTCCAAAAAAGTGTCACTTTGGATATGTAGGTGGAGCCAATCCTAACCTTACGTTCGTGCTCCAAGAGGCAGCTCCAGTGTTTGCTCTGAAATTAAGGGAGCATCGAGATAGGCTCAATAACCCTAGTATGCTGACCTTTCGGGAGATCATGACCAATGGGCGGTTTGAGTCTGACACCCGTATCGCACTGAGAAAAACTGACTTCTTTTTCGACGATGCCATTACTGAAGATGACAGGATCTTGTATGACGGAGACTACAAATGGTTCAGCCAAATCGGGACAGGAGATTCTTTCTTCCCAACATGGAGAGGATGTACCCCCTGGCATGTTGGTACGCCGCGCAATGGAGTGGGACCTCTCCAAGTCTATCTCCGGCGTGTCCCTTGACAAATTGGGCACAAATGAAGTTTACACTGCCGGTCACGGGAGAGATGTATTTGGGCTACATTCCAGACTGATCAGGGCTGAGTACCTGACAGAGGAGACCCCTCAATTTGCCGCCACCTTCATCAATCAATTCCTGAAGGTGAGGGGTGACTTTCCCACCGACTTCCGTCTGCTCGGGTGGGTCCACTCTTCAGACAAGTTATGGTGGGGCAAGATGGTGGGCTTTGTTCTCACAGAGCTCGAGGATTTGTTGAAGCATGAGGGATTGTACCAGGCTGTTAGGGCCATTCAATATGGAATCCCGCGGAGCTCCACCGCGTTTACAGTGTCTTGGAGCGTTACAATCTCCTATCAGACACGTTCTTCACCCCTGTTGGAAAGATGGGGCTCGCTCTCCATGAGTTGTACAAGGTTTCAGGGCTAGTGATTGGAGATGCTCCGTATGAAGAGTATGTCCCGACTATCGAGGAGCTTCACTTACTGAAGAAGGAGGATCCTCAAGTGTACGAGACTTACTGGGAAGTGTTATGTCACTTTCATATCTGTGGGCAAACGACTAACTGGAGAAATAAGGCGTTAAGCAGATGTCCTGAGCGAGCTATTTTTTCAATGACATAAATGATAAGTCTAACCCAGTGACCCATCTGGCTCCTAGCACTGATGAAGATATTGTCGAGAAGATCAGTGTCTCCACAAGCTCATACACGACGGAATCTAACGAGGATACTTTCAAGCTTGACATAGTTTTTGAAAGTTTTCACCATCAGGCTAGGATACCGATATCTGACCAGGCTCTATTAGCGGGCTTCCTTGTGTTGTAGCTGAAGCGTTGCATGGTACCAACGCTGCCGCACAAAGTGATTGTCGCTGATGTGGTGTACCGTTGGTAGCCAGCATCCAGAGTGGCTTGCGGGCATTGACAAAAACCATGTGTCAAGTGGAGGCTGTTGTAGACTTCCAGGGCAGGCAAGTTGTGGCGCCCCGATCCGGTGGGTACAGGGACGCCACTGCGACGTACATACGCGGGCGATGGTACCATCAACTATGTATGCTAAGCATCAATACAACACAATACAGGGATCAGAGTGCGAAATTACGTGGTGTTATACATTCCAATACAAAATAGTACAAGTACTTAGTCATCACAGATTGTGACATAATATTACATAAATATTACATCACCAGGTAGTACAAAAGTAGACTGAACATGGTACAAAAGATAAAGACTCACGAGCTGGAGAGGGAATCTCACGAGCAGGGAAGACGGGATGGAACTACGGCTGATCTGTCTGCTCCTCGAAGTAGGCCTGGTCCTCAGCTGAAGGGTCCATCTCGGTCTAACCTGCTAAATCAGAACATACAAATCCAGGGTTGTTAGCGAGCAACCCAGCGAGTGCAAAAAGAAGCTAAGTGGCAAGTAAGCAATAATAAGTGTAGCAGGTCAAAATATCGTGTAATCAAATCAGCAAGCATGGAATAACAACAATGAATAGTAAATAAGGAATGACAATAAAATACATGAAATTAAATTATCAAGTTATTATTAAGACTCGTTCAATTTGTATGTTTCAGTATATGGCCGGTGCCATATACCTTCGCATACAAGTCGATCGAGGTTGGTTATTGGAAATTGATGGGAAAAGACGAACCATTTTTAGAATGGGTCCCGTGCATGCCCGGAACAACGGTCCAGGAGTATCCGGTACTGAGCCGGAACGTACCGCTAAGCACCGGGACTTACTATATGCCCGAAGGTCTTAATATACGCCCGAACAGGAATAGAGTGTCACTGTTTCCCACAGGGATATAACCAGGGGATTATAGCACACCCGACAGGCAGGCAAGGGGGTAGGGGTACCAGTACACCCCTCGGAAACGCCTGGTGGCCTCCAGGTCGAATTCAACAGGAATAGTTGTACAACATATGTATGGCCACCATAAACACAGAAGTTATATCGATACCCATCAATTTCCCCCTTCCCGGTGTAAGTTGTTTAAATATAACAGAGTGTCAAATAATAAAGTCCACAAGGTATTCACAAAAGTCCAATATCCATGGTTATCCTATTACGGAGGTCAACAGGAGTATAATATCAAGAGTAATGTCAGGAGCCTCCTTATTTTAGGGGTTCAAGTATACAGGAGTTCAGGAGTACAGGAGTACCAAATATCTGTAATAATATAATAATCATGCCAAGTCCCATAAAGTGATAGTCATGAATATGTCATATAATACAGGTATCAAGAGTGGTAGTGTCCGATCAAGAGTCACGATGTCAAGTCAATATACTTGTAGCACATGAAAGCATAGCAAGTAAGGGTTAGCATGTGTCATATACCGGGGGTTAGGATCAGGTGACAAGTATGACATATATCAAGTACTGGTGTCTAATATCAGGTGCCGTGGATCAGGTATCAAATATAACATATCAAGTGTCGTGTCAGATATCAAGTGCCATGGATCAAGGTATCAAATATAATATATCAAGTGTCGGTGTCATAAATCATGCATCAAGTATAACATGTCAAGTGTCGGGTAAATACCGAATACAACATCATTTATTAACTCGCATAGCATGGTATCATGTGCTAAAACTATAATAGCAAGTGCTAGACATGTTAAAATATACACATATCAATATCATGCTATAAATACAAGAGCGTTTATTTTTAGTGTATTAAAAAGCACTTGCCTGAAACCGGGATGAAATACCGGTTAAAAATCTGAGAAACCCGCGAACCGTACGAGCAATCCACTAGCCCATAGTTATATATTAAAATATATATATAGATATATATATATATATAAATATTAGAGAGGGAATGAGATGGGGGAGAGAGAGGAGAGAGAAAGTTGTAGGAAAGAGAGAGAGAGAAAATAGGGTGTTTTTAGAAAAGGAATAGGAATTAAAAGGGGAGGGGTATTGTTGTAAATATGAGGAAGTAAATTGGGAATGAGGGGATGGGTATTTTAAGAATGTGGGAAAAGTGTTATTATTTAGGGAAAAGAAATGAAAAGAAAGAAAGAAAGGATTAAAGAAGGAAGGAAGGAAGGAAGAAAGAAAGAAATAAGGAAGGAAGTGGAATGGAGGGGAGGGGGTGGCCGGCCGGCTGGCCACCACCGGCGGCCCTGGGGCGGCGGCGCCGGGGTGGTGAGGGCGGCGCTGGCCCGGGGAGGAGTGGGAGGAGGGGTTGGGTTTTGGTTGTTTGGTTTGGTGGAGTGGGTGGTGGTGGTAGTTGGTGGTAGTGGTGGTTATGGTGGTTGTGGTGGTTGTTGGAGGTTGGGGAGTTAGAGGAGGAGGAGGTGATGATGGGGTGGTGGGAGTGGAGAATTTGATGGAGGTGGAGATGAATTTTGGAGGAGGAATGGAGGTGGTGGTGGTGGGTTTTGATGAAATTGGAGGTGGAGAATGGTTGGTGGAGGTTGAAGGAGGTGGTGGAGTGGAGAGGAGGTGTGGGGAGGTGGTTGGCCGGCCTAGGGGTGGGGCGGCGGCGGCGGCGGTGATGGAGGAGGCAACGGTGGTGAAGATGAAATGGGTTGTTTTTGGTTGAAGATGATGGAATTGATTTTGGATTTTGAAATGAAAAGGAAAATGGAGGTTTAAATAGAAAAGGAGAAGGAAAAGAAATGATGAATTTTTGGGGGGGGAGAAGAGAGGGCTGCAGCAGCAGCCCTGTTGCTGCAGGCGGCGGGCGGCTGGGAGCAGGTGGCAGGGGAGGAAGTCAATGGGGGGAGAAAGAAAAGAAAGAAAAAGAAAGAAATTTAAAGAAAAAAATAAGAGAAAAGAAAATAAAGTAGTATAAAAAATTTTATTATTAAATAATTTATTTCTTAAAATTTTTGGAAGTACAAAGTAGGGGAGTAGTGAAGGAAAAGTAAGAAAAGAAATCGTCGGTAAAAAATATTATTATTTAAATGGGGCGAAAATTCGACCGTCTCAGAAACGTTCCGAAAAATTCTCAAAAATAAAAAATATTATTTTAAAATGTTCGGTGAAATCGAATTTGAGAAATTCAATGTAGTTTCTAAATTAAAAATCTTAGATTCTTCCAGCGATACCGGCCGACATCAGAATCGGTGAAATTTTGATAAATTTAGAAAAATCCCAAAAATATATTTAGATGGAAAATGAAATTTTAAGAAGTAATGTGAAAGCCATTTTTGAAAATTCAATCCCGTTTGAAAACTAAAAATCCAGGAATCAGTCAGCGATGCCAACCGACACCGATTTTGGAGATTTTGCAGAAAAATTTCAAAAAATTCTACAAAATCATGAAAAATATAAAATATTAGAAAATAGTATCTGAAACTAAAATCAGTCAAATCGGACTACCAGAAAGGTCAAATCGGGCTGCAACTAGTATCGGGTTCCCGGTCCGGTGCAGGGCTTACTCTAGATCTGAGACTCCAGATCTGATACACAATAATATAAGTAATCACAATCCAAAATCAAATACTGGAAGTAAATTGAACAATACGATCGAAAAAATTTGGTAAACGTATCAGAGTACTTATCCCGGGAACGGGGTGCTACACAAGTGGTGGACTCGGAGGGGAGGTCGGAAGTGAGGACTCCTAATCCCAGAGTTGAGCTTCCCTACACGTACCAGTTGGCCTGGTACGTCATGCCTTGCCTGTCGCTGATGATAACGGTGTCTCCCTCGGAGGGCTTTGTCCCTTTTGTGCAGAAGTTGGAGAGTTCGAGCTGGTCGCAGTATTATATGTACTATGTTCGGAAAGCTATTTTGAGCAGCTCGAACTATCAGCTTGACCGATACTTCCCCGATGCTTCCCCAATATCTCTGGTGCATCATACGGGGACAAATTTGCTGAACTTGCAGGCCCGAACGAGTTCACGCGGCAGCCATCTAGAGTTTTCGGGTGGCTCAACAACATCCGGCCTGGATACTTGGTTTTTTAGCAAGGTGATTCATGCATGATCGAGCCTTACATGCCCAGCCATTTTGTTAGGCAGTTCGGTTACAATCAATTATATGTTGGCAACCCCAACACTAGCCTTCGTTTTAGCGGCAACCTATTTGAAGGCGTCCGGGCGTGGTATTATAGTGTAGCCAAGGGGACAGGGGCCATCTTCGGCCTACCTCACAGGACGCCCAATTGCTATATAAGCCTCAGCTTCTGCGCATGATACTTCTTGTCAGTAAGGTACCCGACTTTGGAATGGATACTTCTTGTATCAAGAGTATTAAGGAATCATATAAAGTCAAGTCGGGTTCTAAGAGCCGCATGCGGGGGATGAGCGAGTACCAGGAGGCCGAGGGGATGCTGAAAAGGAAGCCAGGAAAGAGACTGGCAGAACAGAGGCAGCTTCAGGATCGGGGGTTGGAGTAGGGGCTGCAGAGGAACACCCCATTCAGAGGATTCGACACGCTGTACCTAAGCGTCCTCGAGCCTCTGTCTCCTAAGGTGAGCCTAGCCCGAAGAAGGCAAGAAAAGGATCTGAGGCTACAGTTTCAGCCCAGATGCCTGAATAGTTCCTCCTGGTACTGAGGAGCAGGAGGAGGAGGAAGAAGAAGAGGAGGTAGTTTCGGCTCTTCATCCCCTAGGTTTGCGCAGTAGGGGCCCTACAGTCTTGGCGAAGGGAGAGCCTGCAGGCCAATCCACCGTGGCCGAAGATGCGGTGGTTGCGGAATGGTCTGAAGAAGTGACGGAGAGGGCCGAAGTTGAAATTCTATCTTAACCGGGATTTCAATTCGGCCGGCAGCTTCTTCAGCCCAAGAAAGAAGGATAGAGGCACAACAACCGAGGTCTCTCAGTGTCTTGATGCCTACTTCCCGGGTTGTGGAGCCCAGCCCTACCATCGAGGTGCTCAGTGGCAAAGCCCTAGTCATTGAGGCCTCCTTGGTTCATGTGTCACCTTCGTCATCTGAAGAACACAGCTACTATTTGGGAGACGAAGTTGACTTCGTCAATGAACCCGCTCTTCCTGATGCCAGCAAGTTTTCGCATATTTCAGAGGAAGAGATGCAGGTGTATGTTCCTGCAATGGTTCCGCCATCGGGAGAGGTCACCACTATCGAGGGTATTTCTTCTATCCCTCTTAATTATTTTCCCATTGAGTTGGGCAAATATTTTAATACTTCATTTGAATTTCTTCTATAGGAGTGGCTACCAGTGTTGAGGCTGCGACCTCCTCCCATATTGAGGAAATTATCAAGGAGCTGGTCCAGACGGAGAGCCTTGAAGTTTCTGCTACTGGGATGATCCTTGAGGGTATAACGACCGTAACCAGGGAACCCTTATCCCAGAGCAGCCTGCCAAAGGATCTACCTTCTTTGGATCCTCAGCTTGGTAAGAGAACAAGGATTCTCCATATACTCTCATTCTCATCATTATTGCTAACATCAATATTATGATTGCAGAGAGTACCATGCTGGCTTAAGTGGAGAAGCCCTTGGTAAGCACTGGCACAGATGACAGCGCACTTCAAACTTCAACATCTAAACCAAGTACTGCAGAGTTTGTCTCTGTGGCTGTTGCTTCAGAGGCTACCACGGCGACAGTCCTGGAGGTGCTGGCCACGACCTCAGCGTTGACGGATTCTGCTATTAGCCTCGTCTCTGCACTAAGTAAGATGGCTCCCGCCTCGACGGGCATTGTATGCACAATCATAGAAAGGGGATCCGGGAGTGCACCAACAGAGCTAGCTCAACCATGGACATCATGGAAGAATTGGCACATTATATGGTACAATAATTCTTCACCTCCATGAGATCCTGCATCGAATTGGTTCTTTTCGGGAGAAGTTCCTTCGAGTTTGCCTGAATGCTTCTTGAAAATCAGATTGAGAACATCTGACATACTGGAAGCTCGGAGCAAGATAGGGCACATCTGACGCTAGTCGAACAGCTGGGATATGCTTGAAGGAACTAAGGACCCTGGAGATGGCTAGTCCAGTGGACGAGGCTCGACTGATGCTGAATAAGCTCCTCACTTCTCAAGAATACGAGTGAAAAGAGATGGAGGAGTAGATGGCTGAGAAGACCCGTCACTTCAATGACTTCCAAACCAGCTACCAAAGATTGGTTGATGACTCCAGAAAATCTGAGGTCGTCATCACGAATACAGAGCAAGTCATAATCACTACTCGGACACCTATTGCTAAGGCGCAAGCCTTGATTCAGGAAAATGAGCAGAAGCTTACTGCTGCCAGGAAAAGACTGAAGGAGTTAGAGACTGCCAAGAAGTGGGTCTAAGAAGATCTTACTGCCTGTTCTTCCAAGCTGGAATCTCTTCAAGCACAGCTGGCCACGAAGAGATTCTTATCAGAGGAAGAATTGAGGGTTCAAGTTTGGACAGAAGTTGAGAAGGCACGCCAGTACGAGATGCAGCGCCTCGGGAACCAGATTTATTCTTTGGCTGAGCGGGATTAGCCCTCCTCATTTTGTATCTCCCTTTTTTTTGTAACACTCCACTTGTCAAATAAGAGAGTGTTTGTATCACTTTTATCATTTTAATATAAATAATAAAAGTTATCAAATTTTGTCTTGTCTTTATTCCTTCTTTGTGTTTGAGAATCAGACAGACTCTTTGTTGCGTAGGAGAACACAACTCTCATAGACGCGACTTTTGATCAATGTGGAGACACAGTCCTTAGTCACTTGCTAAGACGTAGCTATGAGTTGCAGAGAAGAAACTCAAGCAGCACTGAGTTTGTTGGTGAGACGCAGCCCTGAATTGTAGGGAAGACGCGACTTTGAGTTATTGAGAGACGCGGATCTGAATTGTTTAGAGGACGTGACTCTGATTTGTTGAGAGGACGCAGCTCTGATTTACTTAGAGAACGCGGTTCTGAATTATTGAGAGACACAGTTCTGACTCACTTGGAGGACGCGGCTTTGAATTGTTGAGGGGATGCAGCCCTGGATTGTTGAAGGACGCGGACTTAAGACGCAACCTTGGATTGTTAAGGACGCGGTCTTCACTCTGTTGAGGAAACACAGCCTTTGGTTTGCGAAGGGACGCAGACTTCAAAACACAACCCTGGAAACATCGCACGCATCTTATAGAGATGACAAGATCTCACTGGATCTCTCGAGGCAAAGTCGGCGTTGACGGTTTGGGACGCGTGTCATTGGGACTTCCCGGAGCAAAAATTCACGTGTCTCACCCAGACTGAATTTGATATTTGCATAGTGAATTAAGGCTATTAATTGGCCTTTAAGAATAGCTTTGATTTTATGCCGTTAATTAATAGCCATTAGCGAGCCTATAAATAGGCCATGAGCCTCTTAACAGTCATTCATCTTGACTGTTTTCATTCGCGGGCATGTGCTCTGAAGGACTCCATCTTGACTGTTTTCCTTCAAGGGCATGTGCTCTGAAGAACTTTCAAAGTTCTTTAAAAGAACTCAAAGTTTTGATGCTTTTTTGCAATCTTCCTCGAAGATTATCATTGTTAAGTGATTTTAAATAAAAAAGCACCCCTTCAGGTGCTTTCATGATCGTGTCTTGACGGATGATGTCCACCTCCAGAGAACTTTTCTTCAGGTAGGAAATGGCCTTTACCATGATAAGGTTCTGTTTTCTTGAATCTCTGTCATCGCCGGTTATGAAGAGACTTTGTCTCTTGCTCTTTTCCCAAAATTTCTAAGAAACCTCTTTCTTGAAGTTTAGACAGTCGACTTGAGATCCATGCGTCTGTGCTCCACAAACGCAGTCTTCACGTTAATTGATGAAACACGAGCTTGTTGACTTCTAAGTCTTAAGTTCTTCAGACGCGAGAGTGATGAACTCTGCGTTTTAAAGCCTTAAACACGAGCTTTTGTATATGAAACTTGCGTCTGGAGTTCATGACTTAAAAAATTTTAAGACCGCGTCTGAGCCTTTGGATCTGCCTCACGTTTTAATCATCAGACGCGAGTCTAGTGTTGGGCTGTGCATTGGGATCCATATTTTTTTCTTCGCAGAGTATGGTAAACTCCGCGTCTTGAAGCTTTGGACGTGAGATTTGTGTATAGGACTCGCGTCTGGAGTTCTTGACTTTAGACCCGTGTTTGTACCTTTGGATCCATATTTCCTGCCTTTGCAGAGCGTGGTGAACTTTGCGTTTTGAAGCTTTTAAACGCGAGATCCGCGTATAAGACTCGCTTCTGGAGTTCTTGACTGTCTTTTGCAGAAATTTAATCCTCAAGTTTTTTCTTCTTGCAAGTCTTGGACGTATCGACGATGCTGGTTCTAGTATCTTTGCCGCGTCCATTGGAGGATACATGAAACGGCCAGCTTATTTGATTGGCGACCACTTAAGAAGTCAGAACTTCTGTTCAAGGGCGAGGAAGATCTGTGCGGTTCTAAATACACATCAAGACATTATTGGACATGATGCACCAGTAATGTCTCAGAACCAAATCCTGATCACAATGAGCATGGCGCATTTGAAGGTCACGGGAAGGAGGACGTCATCAGTAAAGTCTCGGATCCTCCCTTCGCCAATCTTATTCAAATAAGTGATAGCAATGAAAAATCTATGCTCATTAGATGACTTTCTGATGGTGGAGCTTCCCATTAAGCGAAGGATTACGGCCTCGTGAAGACCTTCACACCAGTTGGTCGGGTGGGATAGAATTCTTCCTTGCATTTCAACCTCGAGAAACACCATTGTTCTCAAAAGGAGAAGAAGTTGATCCACTAATCCCGGCCATAGTCAAGAGGATGAACTTTGTGTATCTTAATATTTCAAGGAGTGAGTGCAACCTTTCGTGAGCAAGAGGAACTTCTTTGTACTCCTTTGTTGTAACACTCAATCTTATTGGAGAAGAGAACATTTTATATCACTTTCATATTTTTGAATATCATTAAAAGTGACATTTTTTTGCCTTTTTATCTGTCTTGACTTCCTTTTTGTATTGAAATCAGACAAGTATAAGTGATTATCTTTGATTTGCTAGAAGTGTAATATTTTAACTTAGCAAGTCAAAGTTGAAAAAAATTTCATTTAAGGAATTTTAAAAGATTACTGTCAGAGGTGCGATATTAACTTGACAGGAGTGGAATAGGTTTTATAGACTTGCCATTCTATGAATGAGAATGACAAGTAAAGTTTTCACTCCGCTAAGGATTGTGACTGAGTCTTCATCAGAGGTTTAGTATTAACATAATTAAAACTAATTGGGGATTGATGAGAACACTGTTAAAGGTGTGATATTAACCTAATAGTGATTTTAAGTGGACCTGTCATTCTAATGACGAGAATAACAGGTAAGACTAGACCCCTTGGGGATCTAAGAATTTTTTTACCGTCAGAGGTGTGATATTAACTTAACGGTTAGATTGAATCTTGTTAGAGGTGTGATATTAACTTGACAAGAATGTGAGTTAGAGGTGTAATGTTAACTTGGCTCCACATGGATTTCAGTTTCATTTGGGAAAAAATTAAAAATACCACTGTCATAGTATAGTGTTAAACTTGACAGTAGAGGTAATACTAGAGGTGTAATTTTGAACTTAGCACCAGTCATCTCGACTTCGATACGGAAGTTCGAGAGAAAGTCATTGTCATAGGTGTATTGTTGAACTTAATAATGAACTGGATGCTAAAGGTGTGATGTTAAACTTAACATCGCTCATCTCAGTTTCGATATGGAAGCCTGAGGAAAGTGACAGTTAGAGGTTTAATGTTGAACTTGGCAGGAACTTGATCACTGTTAGAGGAGTGATATTAAACTTAACAGTAATTTGTCAGAGGTGTAGTGTTAACATGACAAGAGTTGTTTTACGATATGAGCAATTTTGAGGACTTGCCATTCTATTGAGGAGAATTGACAAGTGAAGTTTGGGTTGTTAGAGGTGTAGCGTTAACTTGACAATTTTGAAGACTTGTGACTCTATGTAGGGAAGTGACAAGTGGAAGTTCGTACTCACTGGGGAGTATCGAAACTTTTCATTATTAGAGGTGTAGTGTTAACATAGCAGTGATTGAGCTTGTGGACCTACCACTCTATGGGAGGGACTTGGTAGGGGACTTTCGTGAAAAATAGAATGAATTTTCAGAGGTGTAATATTAACGTGACAAACATTAATTTTCTAGGGGCATGAGAGGTTTGTCGTTAGAGGTGTAATGTTAACATAATAGCGGAGATATTTTGAGTGGGTATTTAGTAAAATTTTATCATCAGAGGTTTAATGTTAACTTGACTGACTCCATTAGGGATCGAGAAAAATGACTTGTTAGAGGTTTACTGTTAATGTGACAAGCCTATGCTTATTGCGCCAGAAAATGGGTACATGTATTTTTTTGGTCCTACCATTCCATAGGTGGGAATTGGTAAGAGATTTTGGAGGAAAAAATGGGACCATGTCCTATGAGATTTTTAGCAAACCCTCAGTTATCATCGGATTTGATATGCCTTTACCAAGTACCATTTGAGTTGAGCTATCCATGCTATTCCCCTCAGCATGATGAGTTGTCGATGACTTGTGTTGGACATAAAAGCCAACATTTTCCTCTTTCCTTAGCTGTCAGAGATGTCGATGTTCATAGATAAACTAGAGAAGAGTAACAAGGCTAAAACTGAAGTTTCGCATTTTGTTTCTTCTTCTATATTTACATCATGCATCATGATGTAACCAGTGTTCGGTCGGTTCGACAATGATCGCCGTAATGTGATCTATTGAAGAAGAAAGAAGATTTTCTTTGGCGCTCTTTTAAATATTTTAGATCTGAAAGTTTTGATTAGAGGTGTAATGTTAACCTGATCATGAGAAGAATCCTATCAAGGATAGTATTCTTCAAGAATCTGCCATTGATCGGCATCATAAGCGTATCATCGTTTGGGGTTAAAAGGCGGTGTGCTCCATTCGAGTAGACCGACTCTACTACAAATGGTCCTTCCCATTTGGGCAGGAATTTCCCTTTGGTCTAATGCGTCATCACCATGGGTCTTCTGACAGCTAAGATAAGGTCACCTTTCATAAAAGTCTGCTCCTTAACTTTCTTGTTGAAGACTCTGGTAATTCAAGCTTGATAGAGCTCGATTTGCTTTTGAGCTTGCAGGTGTTTATCATCCAAAACTTTCAGCTCTTGGAGTCGCAGTCGATGCTTCTCCTCATTTGTCATCTCCATTGTTAAGGCAACGCGTAGAGATGGGATCTGAATTTCTAGTGAGAGTACGGCCTCACACCCGTATACCGAAGAGAACAATGTAGCTTTCGTCGAAGTTCTCACTGTTGTGTGATAAACCCATAAGCATTCACTTAACTTATTATCCCAGTCGCGTTGGCTTTTTGAGAGCGTTGGCTTTTTGAGACAAATTTCTTGAGAATTTTCCCGACGGTCTTGTTGAAAGCATCTACAAGGCCGTTAGCGGCTGGATAGTATCTTATTGAAGACACACTCTGGATCCTGAACTTGTTGCAAAATCTTTAGAATGCTTGGCTGACGAACTGAGGCCCATTATCATGGACGATCCATCGTGGCACGTCAAAGTGTAGACCACGTGATGTTTAATAAACTTGATCACGTCAGATGTCTTCACCTCCCTCAAGAGGATAGCTTCAGCCCATTTGGAGAAGTAATCGGTTATAGCTAAGATAAACCGATGTCCTTTAGATGAAGTTGGGCTGATAAGACCAACCACATCCATTCCCCATATCTCAAATGGCCAAGAAGAAGTTATAGGGCGAAGATGTCTTGGTGCCTGGTGAATGAAGTCACCATGGATCTGACATACGTGACATTGCTTAGCATAAGTGATGGCATCAGGGATCATCTTTGGCCAATAATATCCCAGTCTTCGGAGTCGATCTCCAACTTTTGGACCAGGTTGGTGATCTCCACACATACCGTCATAAGCTTCTTTGAGTGTCTCTTGTGCTTCTTCGTGTGACAGCCGTGGAGGAAGATTCCATCACGTGTTCGGCGATACAGTGTTCACGTGATCGCATTGTAATAGAATTGAGAGGCCTTCCTTTTAATGGTAGCCACCTCTTTAGGGTCTGTTGGCCCAGAGGCCTTCCACTCTAGTTTTGATGATGATTAACTCATATAGTTATGTGTACTAATAATCTTGTGATTTTAGTTTCAGATCATTAATCAAGATATTAGTTGGTGATTAGCTTCAACAAGATGATTTGGAAGCTATTCACATGGTGATTCAAGAGCCCGAGCGACAAGATCATATATAGCACTCATTGGAGTCAAGCTCGGTGAATCACGGAGTTTTGGATCGAGTCGGCTTGGAGATGGCGCTCTACAAGAAGACATCGGTACCATAGTTTAGTTTTGTGTTTAGATCCAAATTGTAAAGATTAGAATAGTATGATATGCTCAAGTTCACAACACACACGTTTCATGTTTTGGTTTTCGATTTTTGGTTTAACCGATCTTGGTTTGCATGAATAGATATTATATCAAAACAAGTTTACATGATTTAATGTATATTAGATTTGTTCTATATACATGCATGCTTCAACTATTTAAACAAACTTAGCTTGATAGTCTATTTCATGTGTTTTATGTTTGGTATTTCTAACAAAACATATTTTGGAATTAAAGTCAAAAACATGGATATATATATGTTTCTTGTATATTGGATTTCTATCCATATACAACATGCTTCAAAGTATTTAAATATCATGTTTTTGTATTTGGATGAGTTTTGGACAAAACGTATTTTCTATTCAAAAATCTAAGTTTTAGAAAATACGGTTTTTGGTTTTTGGCAAAATTTCTATAACACAAAAATTGATTCAAAATGTTTGATATTTGTGTTGAAATGTTTAACACAAGTTTATATTTCAATGTAAAATGATAAAACTATTTTTGTGTAATTTTAGAGATTTTATGGGAATTTTTAGGATTAAAAATAACCTGTTTTTCAGACCTGAACTGCTGCCAGGCTAGGTCGGTCGACTGGACGGTCGACCGTACCAAGTAGCCGGTCGACCGTAGCGGTCGACCGATGTGCATGGATACGTGCACGCTGGCTTACCCATAAGCCGGTCGACCGCACGGTCGACCGACTGAGGGCATGTTGCTCTCGGGTTGCACCCGGTCAACCGAGCGGTCGACCGTGCAGAGAGCCGTTGTTCTCTGTATCTGGGTCCAATCGACCGCCCGGTCGACCGGTAGCTGCCAGCGGTCAAATGTGACCGTTGGACGGTCGACTGACCGGTCGACCGGTAGTTCATTTCTGACAGAATTTGCTGCCAACGGCTATATTTTTCTGGGGGCTATAAATACCCCATTAATGGCCAGTTTTCTCTAAAAGTTTTTGGACGAATTTTCTGAGCTTTCTCTAGTGTTTTCAGAGCAATCAAAAGAAGTTTTTGGGCTTTAATTGAACAATCTATTTGGTGTTTTTGCTAGGGTTTGGAAAATCAAGAAAGGGTTTTTGGGAAAAGATTTTGATTCAACTTCTTCATTTTGGTTTCTAGTTTTTCCCAAAGATTTTCTTTGAGATTTTGATTTCCATTACTTTGGTTTTCTCCACACTTGAGCTACATCTACTATCTCATTCTATAGGATCTTTGTGTGGGAAAGAAATTTTTTGTGGTTGTTTGTTAGACCACCAAGTTGTAAACCCAATCTTTGCTTGGCTTTGTGCCTTTGGGTTGTATCCCTCAAGTTGTGAGGTGATCCTTGTGTTGCTTTGTGCTAATCCCTCAAGTTGTGAGGTGATTGTTTGTTGGCTTGGAGTTGTGCCTCAAGGAGGAGGTTGTGTTTGTAAAGAGAGGAGTTGGGTACTCCTTGTAATTGTTATTGCCCCAAATCCTCAGTGGAGGTTCCCTTTGTGGGAGTCCTTTGTGGACAAGCTAGTGGACTTGAAATCCTTCTGGGTGAAGGCGGGGATGTAGAGCTGGGTGCTCGAACCTCGAAACATATCTTGTTGTTTGCGCTTGATCCCTTGACTCTTACTCTATCTCTCTCTTTATTTTGTGCCTTGCATCATATCACATTGATCATTCATACTTATATGATTGGCTTGGTTGTGTGCATCACTTGTTGCTTGCATCTTGTATAATTGCAATTAGTTTTTAAATTCCGCATTTAGTTCAATAGATTAGCATTATCACCTATTCACCCCCCTCTAGGTGATTTCAATTGGTATCAGAGTCTACGCTCCTGATATTTAGGCTTAACCACCTAGGAGTGAGATCTTGGTTTGCTAATCTTCATTTGCATTGTTCATTTGCACACAATAGTTGCACTCATGGATAGCCCTCCTATGTTTGATTTTTCTAGACATGATATTTTGAAGGCTAAGATGAGTAGTCATTTAAAAAGCCTAGGACAACTAGTTTATCAAGCCACTACTCAAGAATCCTACCCAAATGCTAGCAAGCATAGAAAGGCTAATGCATTAGCACTTAAAACACTTAGAGAATCTCTTAATGAAGATCTTTTACATGTGTTTGATCATTATGATTCGGCTTTTGCAGTTTGGAGCATATTGACTTCTCCCGAGCTACCAAGGATTATCAACAAGTTGAGGAGATCTAGAGAGACAAGTCCGACGAGCATTGTCTCATGGTCCAAGGGAAAGACTCCCTTGAGGTACAATCGGATTCTCAACTAGATGATAGCTCTAGTTCATATTGCTATGGATGCTTAGAAGTTCAAACTTTAAATATGAAACTTGCTCAAAAGCTTGAAAATGTTTTGGAAAAGCTTGATCTTTTGAAAAAGAATAATTTTGAGCTAAAAGAAGAAATGAAAGATTTGTGTTCAAGTTTTGAAGTGATTTTGCAAGAGAATGAAGAGATTACTTGTGAACGTGACTCACTTAAATCTCAGGTAGAACTTGCTCTAAAAGAAAATGAATTTTTGAAAAGCAAAAATGATTGTGATATTGTGAAAAACAATGAGGTTTTATCTTCTAAATTGGATTTTGTTTTAAAAGATAACCTTGCTTTGAAAAATAAAATTGATTTCATTACAAAAGAATTGGATTTTGTTTTAAAGAAAAATGAATCTTTGCAAATTGATATAGATTCTCATGTTTGCCATGCTAGTGTAGCTTCTACTTCTAGCACACCTATTGCATGCTCCACTTTATCTTCAAGTATTGAAAATGATATAAATGTTTTAAAGAAAAGTGTTGATTGTTTGGGCTCCACTTTGAGCCAATGTGCTTTGGATCTACACGCTTAGAAACCTTAGTTCGTAAGAAACAAGTTCCATCTTTGCATGCACACCCTCCACGGCATACACATGCTCATCACGGTCACAAACTCCACACTATGTATGCTCATGTGTACACGTGTACACATTGTGGTCGAAAAGGCCATCTTGCTAGATTTTGCTATGATCGTTTACACGATGAAAATTTAGCATGTAATCTTGTTTGGGTTAGAAAAGATACTAACCCCCGTGGACCCAAAAGAAAATGGGTACCAAAGACCACCCCTTTGATTTTGATGTAGGAGTGGGCTCTCGCATAACGTGAGAGTGTTGGTGCCTTGAGGTGGATGCGTTCCAAGCTTAAAGAGAACCATTTTTGGATGCATCACTTTCAAGGAAGGTTTGGTGGAGAGGACCACCATTGGTTTGGAGAACTTGAGAGGTGCCTTCATCGGTTTTGGTATCTATCTCGAACTCCCGTTTATATTTGCATGTTTTTCATGTTCATCAATTTATAGCATGCCATGGTTTATTATTCATTATGCTTATGTCATGTTGATTAGATTAGTGATATACATGTTTAGTTACTTGAGACACTTCTTGCTTATATGGACCCATTTGTTGTGTTCTCACCATTCGTTTAGCTATTATGTATATCATGATTCTAATAGCATGTGGATTTACTTCATGATCATTTTTAAGATTATCATGTTGATTTATGTGTCGTTTTATGCTTCATGATTTGAATATATGTTTAGATGTTAGTTTTCACGAAAACTAGGATTTATACTTGTACATAGAATGGGCCACAAGTAACTCTTTTTATGTTTGTGCTTGAATACCTATTTGTACCCATTAGATGTGTTAGTATAGTCTAGTTTTGATGATTCATGCATTCTAACTTGTATTCCTCATTTTGGATATGTTTCTATGATCATGTGCTTTAACTTCATGTATATGTCTATCTTGTCCAAACTATTGATTATACATATACATCCTTTGAGCCACGTGCCTTCATGCATATACTTTTGTGGACTCATTATGTTTAGGATATGTATGTATACTTTAGTTTGTACATGACATACATATGCCTTGAAGTTTAAATCATTTTGATGATTTTCATGTTTTTAGGTAATTTCAATTGGTAATGAAAATTTTAGATTTTCATGTTTTTAAGGAATTTCAATTGAGCTTAATTGAATATTTTCATGTTGATATGTGTCACATTATACTTGTACACTCACTTTATTAGTTTACTCTTGATTTGCTTTCATGAGACTATGATATAGGATTTATGGATTTTGAGTGTTTAGTGATCATGTGATTTACATGTGTTTCATGAAAAACAATTTTGTTTTATTCCTTACTTGAAAGATTTCGTACTAGTTTATAAGATTTTTCCTTTAACTAGTTCGTATTCTTCACTATGGTAGAGATTTTCAAACATACTACATTTTCAAACCTATTTTTGAAAACCCCTACCTTCCAAGGGCGGTTGGATGGGCGACCATGCTCATGTATGCTTTATAGTGAAAATCTTTTTAAACTTGAACATGATTGGGAGGATAGGAAATATGAGATATACACTTGATCTTATTGTTGTTTCAATTGGTATCATTGGATTCTTTCAATTGGTATCAATATTAACATTTCTTGTATACTCATATATTTTATGTATGTATGCTTACATTTCAAATAATATCAATTTCAATTGGTATCTAATATTCCATACATATATATTTGTTTATGCTAAGGCTTGAGCTTCAATTTTGTTTTAATTGATTTAGCTTTCAATTGGTATCTTAATTCGAGCCTACGCATTGTTTTTGTTGGTATTTCGTAAAGGGGGAGAAAATCTTGTATTTCATCTTTCAATTAGTATTTTGTATTCCACTCCCTTGCTTTATGATAGAAAATAATAGTTTCAATTTGATATCATATGATTAAAAAGAATAATAATTTCAATTGGTATTTATGTTTAGAAATTCAAAATTTGTAATGTTTAATTTCAATTGATATCAAGATTGTTTATTTACAATTGATATGATATTTGTTTACTTATCAATTGGTATCAAGATTTGTGTTTTTCAATTGTATAGTTTCACTTTAATTGATATCAATATGCACTTCCTTGACACATTTTTAATTGGTATCATATTTGATTTGACCCCTCATTGATATCGTTTTTGTTTTAGACAAAAAGGGGAGAACATTTTGTTTTTGATACATCCCTTTATTGATTCTTTGTTTTGAACAAAAAGGGAGAAGAATATTTTTTTGTTTTTTTTTAACCCCTTTGTTGATGATTGACAAAAGGGGGAGAAGAATTTGAGTTTATATATGCATATTATGCATGTTTTATGTTTTAATTAAGTTCATTTGGTATCAAAGCATTATTTAAAGAACATGTTTATTTTTGGTATCAAAAGCTTGTAAAAGAGATCATTAGTTTTGTTTTGCATATATTAAGTTTAATTGGTATCTAGAGCATGTTTATTTGTTTTTGAAAATTTCATTGGTATCTAGAGCCTTTTATTGTTTATGCATATCTATGCATGTTTCATGTTTCATATTCATTGCATATTTATGTTTATTTGTTTATGCATGAGTTAAGGGGGAGCTTCTTTGAAGCTTAACTTTAATCCATGCATATATAACTCCATGAGTTTTGTCATCATCAAAAAGGGGAGATTGTTGGCCCAGAGGCCTTCACTCTAGTTTTGATGATGATTAACTCATGTAGTTATGTGTACTAATAATCTTGTGATTTTAGTTTCAGATCATTAATCAAGATATTAGTTGGTGATTAGCTTCAACAAATTGATTTGGAAGCTATTCACATGGTGATTCAAGAGCCCGAGCGACAAGATCATATATAGCATTCATTGGAGTCAAGCTCGGTGAATCACGGAGTTTTGGATCGAGTCGGCTTGGAGACGGCGCTCTACAAGAAGACATCGGTACCATAGTTTAGTTTTGTGTTTAGATCCAAATTGTAAATATTAGAATAGTATGATATGCTCAAGTTCACAACACACACGTTTCATGTTTTGGTTTTCGGTTTTTGGTTTAACCGATCTTGGTTTGAATGAATAGATATTATATCAAAACAAGTTTACATGATTTAATGTATATTAGATTTGTTCTATATACATGCATGCTTCAACTATTTAAACAAACTTAGCTTGATAGTCTATTTCATGTGTTTTATGTTTTGGTATTTCTAACAAAACATATTTTTGGAATTAAAGTCAAAAACATGGATATATATATGTTTCTTGTATATTGGATTTCTATCCATATACAACATGCTTCAAAGTATTTAAATATCATGTTTTTGTATTTGAATGAGTTTTGGACAAAACGTATTCTCTATTCAAAAATCTAAGTTTTAGAAAATACGATTTTTGGTTTTTGGCAAAATTTCTATAACACAAAAATTGGTTCAAAATGTTTGATATTTGTGTTGAAATGTTTAACACAAGTTTATATTTAATGTAAAATGATAAAACTATTTTTGTGTAATTTTAGAGATTTTATGGGAATTTTTAGGATTAAAGATAACCTGTTTTTCAGACCTGAACTGCTGCTGCCAGGCTAGGTCGGTCGACCGGACGGTCGACCGTACCAAGTAGCCGGTCGACCGTAGCGGTCGACCGACGTGCACGGATACGTGCACGCTGGCTTACCCATAAGCCGGTCGACCGCACGGTCGACCGACTGAGAGCAGGTTGCTCTCGGGTTGCACCGGTCGACCGAGCGGTCGACCGTGCAGAGAGCCGTTGCTCTCTGTATCTGGGTCCGGTCGACCGTCCGGTCGACCGGTAGCTGCCAGCGGTCAAATGTGACCGTTGGACGGTCGACCGGTAGTTCATTTCTGGCAGAATTTGCTGCCAACGGCTATATTTTTCTGGGGGCTATAAATACCCCATTAATGACCAGTTTTCTCTAAGAGTTTTTGGACGAATTTTCTGAGCTTTCTCTAGTATTTTCAGAGCAATCAAAAGAAGTTTTTGGGCTTTAATTGAACAATCTATTTGGTGTTTTTGCTAGGGTTTGGAAAATCAAGAAAGGGTTTTTGGGAAAAGATTTTGATTCAACTTCTTCATTTTGGTTTCTAGTTTTTCCCAAAGATTTTCTTTGAGATTTTGATTTCCATTCCTTTGGTTTTCTCCACACTTGAGCTACATCTACTATCTCATTCTATAGGATCTTTGTGTGGGAAAGAAATTGTTTGTGGTTGTTTGTTAGACCACCAAGTTGTAAACCCAATCTTTGCTTGGCTTTGTGCCTTTGGGTTGTATCCCTCAAGTTGTGAGGTGATCCTTGTGTTGCTTTGTGCTAATCCCTCAAGTTGTGAGGTGATTGTTTGTTGTCTTGGAGTTGTGCCTCAAGGAGGAGGTTGTGTTTGTAAAGAGAGGAGTTGGGTACTCCTTGTAATTGTTATTGCCCCAAATCCTCAGTGGAGGTTCCCTTTGTGGGAGTCCTTTGTGGACAAGCTAGTGGACTTGAAATCCTTCTGGGTGAAGGCGGGGATGTAGAGCTGGGTGCTCGAACCTCGAAACATATCTTGTTGTTTGCGCTTGATCCTTGACTCTTACTCTATTCTCTCTCTCTCTCTCTCTCTCTCTCTCTCTCTCTTTACTTTGTGCCTTGCATCATATCACATTGATCATTTATACTTATATGCTTGGCTTGGTTGTGTACATCACTTGTTGCTTGCATCTTGTGTAATTGCAGTTAGTTTTTAAATTCCGCATTTAGTTCAATAGATTAGCATTATCACCTATTCACCCCACCTCTAGGTGATTTCAGGGTCATCAGGCAAAATGTCATACAATGCGTAGTCGATGTACGAGAATCACCAATCCCTAAGCTCTGAACCTGCTGAAGTCTCTAGAGCTTCTTTGACTTGAAGGTCTCCTGTTGGATTTTGATTGTCTCCAAGGGCGAATTTTAGACAGTACAAGTCATGGCTATAGACAAGTACTTTCTCTGCTGCTCCGGCTGGAAGAGCCAAGGAGGCAACGAGGGACGCCAGTGCATTTGCATGTGCATTTTGCTGGCAAGATACATGATCGATGTAGAAGTTTTTGAACCTTTTTGTCAGGTGGATAGTTGCGTTTCGAACCTGGTTAACGATGAGCCTTGAATCACTGTAAGCTTCGAGATTTTTAACGCCAATCTCATCGGCGATTTGCATCCCGATCAAAAGAGCATTGTATTCCGCTACATTGTTGGAACATGACTCAGTTAATGAGAATGCACGAGGGATTACTGTTTTTCATTGATTTGCGAAAGGAAAAACTTACAAAAAAGTATTGAGGAGCTAAATTACAAGTAATTCTTTGCAGTAAGAAGATTACAGGTAGATCTCCTCTGAGATTTCTGGGAAAGTGTGCCGGTAGGAATCTGATTAGCGCGCGATCACTTTATCCCTTTGACGATGCGAGCGATCAGACAATCGGACTGCCGCCTGATGGGATTCCTTCTCGCCTGGTTCGGGGAATCGGAGAACAGAAGGTCGGTGGAGCCCTCTTGTTACTTCTCGAACTGTCTCCGCTTAGGAATTCCTTCTCGCCTGGTTCCGAAAATTCCTTGAGAGGGAGGAAGATCTTATGGTATTAGCACCCTGATTAGAGAAGTAATTCTCTGAATTCTTGAAAGCAAGAGAGTAGATCTCTGTCCTTAGCCGTCTCTCCTCTTTCTAGCTCTCGCCCCTCTTCCTCTCGCCTCTGGTAGGCTATTTATAAGGAGGAGTAGTGTTGGCCCAAAGGCCTATCACCCTAGTTTTGATGATGATCAACTCATGAAGTTATGTTCACTAATGATCTTGTGTTTAACTAGTGACAGATTCATTATCAAGATCTTAGTAGGTGCATAGCTCAATAAAGGATAAAATGTCAAGATTTGGAGCTAGCACGGTGTGATCCAAGGAGTTTTGGATCAAGCTTGGACCAAGTCAAGATGATGAGAAGACTTCAAGGGAAGACTTCAAGAAGTTGAAGACTTGTGTCTAGGTATAAGATTTTGTTTTTGTTTTAGTTAAAAATGTAAAGGATAGAATAGTGGTGGATTGCTCAAGTATACCATGCACACACACTCTTGATTAAATTGTCTTTTCATAAAAGAAGTTTCAGATTTAGAAAAGACTTTCATTTTGGAAAAACATAGTTTTGGTTTTTGGTATTCAAAGTTATATGTTTTAACCAAAACCTTATTTAGAGCTTAATGACAAAAGCATAGATATTCCTTCTTGATTGTGTAGTGGATCATATCCATACACACTATGCTTTAAAAGTATATCTTGTTTTTGTATTTGATGAAGATTTTGAAAAACATGTTTTGAAAAATATTGTTTTGGAAAAACAGTTTTATCATGAGCCAAATATTTCCAAGTTACAAAAATAGTCCAATCTTTTATAACATGCCTTGATTTTGTGCAAGCATGTTTGTATATCAAAGTATATTGGTTAAACTATTTTTGTAGATTTTTAAGTATTTTATGGGATTTTATTTGAGCCAAAAAGACTAACTTTTTAATCCCAGAAAACTGTTTCAGGCTTCAGATAAGTCGACTTGACCTTCTTTACAGTCGACTAATCCTGAAGTCGGTCGATCGGTTGGGTCGACCGACGTGCACAAACGTGCACGCCTTTGTGCACTGGAGGACGGCCGACCGTACGGGTCGACCGCTCCAGAGAGCTCTGCTCTCTGGAAAGTTCGGCCGACCGTACGGGTCGACCGACAGAGAGTTCGCTCTCTGCTCCAGTTGCTCGGTCGACCCGGGCGGTCGACCGTGGCTCCAACGGTCGGATTTCTGACCGTTGGCGGTCGACCGCACGGGTCGACCGGCAGGCCTGACAGGCCCCAACGGCTAGTTTCTGGCAGCCTATAAATTTGGGGTTTGGTCATTGTTTTGAGCTAAGCTTTTAGGAGAGCTTTGAGCCAGTTTTTCCTACTCCATTAAAAGAGTTTTCTCCACAAATTTGAGAGCAAATACTTCCAATCTAAAGGGAAGAATTTATCAAGAGTGTTAAAGTCAATTTCTTGAGTTTTCCTCCACCACTCTCATCCTTGTTTTTCTCACACCACACTTGAGCTATCCATTGCTATTCATCTTATAGGAGTGGTTGTAGTGAGAGTTTTTATTGGTGATCAAAGTGTTTAGATCACCAAGAGTTCTTTCTTGTACTTTGAGGAGGCGGACGTGTGTGTCCGCATTGTTTCGAGTTCGGGTGCGAACTCCGTGTTTGAGGTGCGGCCTCGGCAAGCTTGTGGGGCTTGCGTGTGTACGGG
Organism: Agave tequilana; assembly: GCA_038442645.1. NCBI lineage: Eukaryota > Viridiplantae > Streptophyta > Magnoliopsida > Asparagales > Asparagaceae > Agave > Agave tequilana. Next base: position 11,059 of record JAVJIF010006108.1, on the reverse strand, counting down.
ACTAGGGAGTCCGAGGGCTTGTAGGTGTTGCGGCACCAGGGAGAGATCCATTGGGATCTTGCATAGTGGAAATCCTTCGTGTGTCGAAGGCGGGGATGTAGAGCAAGTGTGCTCGAACCTCGAAACATACCCTTGTGTTTGCGATTGCCATTTCTCTCTCTCTCTCTCTATCTCCTTGTTTATATCTTGCATTACTTATCTTTTCTTTACTTTTATATGCATGATATATTCCTTGTGCTCATATTGATATACTTGCTTGGGATTGTTGACTAACACTTGTATTCAACCAAGAGAGCCAACGCGGCACCTCAACCCATTCAAGGGGAATCTAGAGGAGTTTGTCCAGAGCCCTTCACGAGGAATTCGACAACACTCTTTGGTTATAACGTGGTGTTTAGTGTAAAAGATTTAATTAGGTCATAATTGCTTTTAGCTTCCGCATTATTTGGCATTAAGTGACCATTAGATTAGCCATCACCTATTCGCCCCCCCTCTAGGTGAACTTACAATTGGTATCAGAGCTTGGTACTCTGATTTGGGTCTAACAACCTTGAGTTAAAGATCCTACTTTTAGGCTAATCACATTTTTTTTGTACACACACCATGGACTTCATGTCACCACCCACCTTTGACATTCTTAACATCCAAATTTGGAAGGTTAAGATGTCTTTGTACCTCAAAGCCTTAGGCATTCATGTATATCTTGCCATATCTAATGATTCATATTGTTCAAATGGTAAGAATTTTGAGGCTAATGCAAAAGCCCTTCATGCTATCAAGTCAACCCTAATTGATGATTATTTATCTAGGGTATCTAACATTGATTCGGCTTTTGTAGCTTGGAACATCATCACCTCTCTTGGCGAAAAGGATCTATATTATGCCGGGAGTGATTCCGACGTTGGAAACAACACCTCCAACGTGTGCTATATGGTCCAAGGGGATAACTCCCTTGAGGTAACACCGAATCCGATGATGAGAACATGTCATATGATGAGCTATCTACTTTCTGTCATCTATTGCTTGAAAAATATGACATGATTAAAAGGAAAATAAATTTTGAAAAAGAACATTGCTTGCATGCATATAGAACAAGATTCATTTAAATCTAACATTGCATGTTTAGAAAAAGATAACACAAATTTGAAAAAGAATTTTGATGCCATGCTTAATGAAAAAGATTCATTAGAAAATAAAATGGCATGCTTAGAAAAAGAGAATGAGGTTTTGAAAAATGAAATGTTTCCCTCATGTCAAAATTGAATGATTTATGTGAAGGAAACACTATTTTGAAAATAAAATTGATTTGGTGGAAAAACAAAGAGAAAGTGTTTTGCAAGAAAATAACTCTTTGAAAAGAAAATTTGTTGAAAAAGAAAAAATTTGTTTCTAAAAGAAATAAAAAAAATGATTCTTTATCTCATCATGCTTTACATGCCACCACTAATGAGATAAATATGTTGAAAAATAAAATAGATAGTTTGAGCTCTAATTTGAGCACATGTGCATTCAATCATACTGAATTGGAGTCTTTGTTTTCAAAGAAACAAACTCCATCCATTCTTGCACATCATCATGCTTATGTTGCACACCATGATCACACTCCTACACATAAGCATACTAAGGTGTACATATGTACACATTGTGGCCGCAAAGGCCATTTAGCAAAGTTTTGTTATGATAATATTAATTCTCTAAATTTTGCTAATTATAAAAATGTTTGGGTTCCTTACAAGACTAACCCCAAAGGACCCAAGAAATATGGGTACCAAAACTCCCACCATTTGCTTTTGATGTAGGTGAGGGCTCTCACAAAACGTGAGAGAATTGGTGCCTTGGTAGTGGATGCACTCGGACATGATGGACTTACTTTTGGGATGCATCACTATCAAGGAGCTTTGGTGGGACAACCACCATATTTGGAGCTTTGGAGTTGGTAATAATTTCTAAACTCTTATTTTTATGTACATGCTTATTCATTTGATATCATATAGCATGTTCATGTTTTATGATTTATTGTGCTTCATGTGGTGTGAACTAGTTTAAATGTAGATTTTATCAAAACTTGCATGTATACATGTACAAATAGTGAATTACAATTGATTCATATATATTTGAACTTCATGCTCATTTGTATCCACTATATGCATATGTATAGATTAGTTTTGATGATTCTCTGTTATACATGTTTTACCTATTTTATGACTTTACTTCATGTATATGTATTTTTGATTCAAATCTAATAAATATACATGTATACCCGTGAGTCTCTTGCTTTCATGCAAATACATTTAATAGACTCCTTTATATTTGGGATATGTATGTGTATTGTTAGGATTGGATTAATCATACATATACCATGAAGATTAGTGTTTTGATGAAAAATGATTTTCGTGTTTTTGTTAAAAATGTGACTTATGATCTTTTTGAGCTTCATTGACTATTTTCATAAAAATGCTATTTACATGATCGATTAACACTCACACTTTTGTTAAAAACATTTTGAGCCTTATAGACTATGAGTGCTTAAATTTTTGTGTATCTAGTTATGTTTATGAAAAACATAAGATTTGATATATTTGAAGGATCTTTAACTAGTTTTTCAAAATAATTATACTAGTTATTTATTCTTCAAATAGTTTTGAGATTGACACATGATTCTATTTCTCTAAAGATTTGATGCTTCATGTATTGAATATTAGTTTAATGTTAGTTTTTATCAACACTAGGATTTATACTTGAACATATTGTGGGTCACAAATAAATCTATTTATATTTGTACTTGAATGCTTATTTGAACCCATGAAATGTGCTTGTATTGCTTGGTTTTGATGATGCATACATTTTTAAACTTGTATTCCACTTTTTGGATTTGATTTATGATCATGTTTTTCATTTCATGTATTGTGTATTTTACCAAACTTTAAGATATACATGTATACCTCTTGAGTCATATGCCTTTAATGCAAATCTATTTATATGGACTCAATTGTGTTTAAGAGATATGTATGTATACTTATTGTATTGTCAAAACATACATATATCTTGAAATATAAATTTTGTTTTTAATAAAAAAATGTGTGATGATTTAAAGGAATATTGAGATCAATTGACATTTTTGCTTTATTCCTTGCTTGAAGGATTCCGTACTAGTTTTAAAACATTTTCATATTAACTAGTGCAAATTCTTCATATGGTAGAGTATATGATAAGCTTACTCTTCAATTGGTATCATTGGATATTTTCAATTGGTATCAATATGATTTTTATATACTCGTATTTTGATTGTATGTATGAATGTTTTCAAATTTAAATTATATCAATTTCTATTGGTATTCTCTTTTCATACTGTAACGCCCCGATCCGGCGGGTACGGAGACGTTACTGCGACGTATATACGCAGGTCAGAAATACCTCACTTATATGCTAGCTCAGTAACAGTACACAAGAATCAGAGTACGGAAACACGTGGCAATATACATTCCACATAAGGATTACAAAGTTATCACAGAGCGTGATATATTGGTACATGTACATTATATCACAACCAAGTACAAAAGTGAAATTACAATTTGTACAGCAAAAGGTGCTCACGGGCTGGAGAAGAAGATACCCGAGCTAGCAGGAAGGATCAGGAACAGAAGGAGTTAGGACAAGTCAGCCTGCTCCGAGATATAGGCTTGGTCTTCAGTGGAGGGCTCCTCTTCAATCCAAGCTTCGTCCTTGAACCTACATGCAAGTTCAGGGGAGTCAGAAACTCCCTAACGAATATGTAGGTGAAAGCCAACTGTCATTAAAGATAGTACATGCATGTGTTGATGATGATCAAAACAATATTAAGCATCAGAACTGTGTCATAGTACATGTACAGTAAGCAATAAATGGAGGCATAAAATGAAAGTGATAAGCCTGATAAATCTATTACTGTGCCATTTTCAATATTTATATTTATTACTCGTTCTACCCTATGTCTAGGTATGTGTATAGCGTCCCAGTACACATACATCCACATTGAGTAAATCGAGGCTGTTTTGGAAACCAACGGGGGTATCAACGAACAATGTTTACAGTGGGTCCCGTACATGCCCGGACCACGGTCCAGGACGTTCCATTGCTGGTGCATGGAACCGGCCGCAAGGCCTACAGGAGGGTCTTATAGAATGCCCTTATCAAGATGGTACCAAGAAGGAGGGAGCCAGCACTCCCCTCAGTCGCCTGGAGGCCCACAGGTCAGACTGAAATTTTAGTTGCACACATGCCTAGTGCCACTGTAAACACGAACATATATTGATAGCCGCAAGTTTCCCCGACCCGATGCAAGTTATTCCTTTTTATGATTTATTATTTAAAATTATCAATTTACGGGAAAGCAAGTGCCTGGCAAGATCAGAAGTTAAAGAGTCATGAGTATTGTCATTTCAAGTCACTGTATGTAATACAGTAGCGAGTACAGATTCCCGTAATATGATAATCTAAAATCAGGTATCAATATGTTATTGCGGGGCAAGTATCAAGTTGTAGCATGATGCATGCAATGTGCCGGGAAATAATGTACTATTAGTCAATCATGGCAAGGCATGAAAATCTGAAGGATGGCGAGAACACTCGCCTAAAGCTTTAAGAAATACACCGGGAATTCCAAGCTCCGAGTCCAAGTAACCAATATTATATATATATAAAAAGAGAGAAGGAGAAGGATGAATCAGAAAAGTGAGAATGAAGACGCAGGGGTCGTAGACGTGGGGATAGCGCCGCGTTGATGCTACAACGCGGGGTCTGAGACCCGCGTTTTATAATACAGGAAAACGCAGACGCGAGAGTCGCGTTGCGAAGATGTCACAAACGCAGGGTTCGAGACCCGCGTTTCAGCAAGGACACGAAAGAGATCGTAGACGCGAGCGTAAACTCCGCGTCGCTTTGATAAAAGAACGCGAGGATTGCGTTGAACAGTTTTAATCAGACGCAAGGAGTAAAATCCGCGTCTAGTGATTAACACAGAAGGTGAGTGACAGTGAAAGTGAGAGACGCAGGAAAGAGAGAGAAGGAAACGCAGGAAAGGGGAGAGGGGGAAAACGCAGGTTTTTAGAAAGAAAAGAAAGGAAAAGAAAGTGGAAGAAGAAAAAAAGAAAGGAGAAGGAATGAAAGATTGCAAGGGAAAGAAAGAGAGAAAGAAAGAAGAGAAGGGGGAGGTATGACGATCGTGTCTTGGCCGGTGTTCACCGGCGGCGACCGGAGTTGGCCGGAGTTGGGTGGCAAAGTCCCAAAAGAGAGGTTGATGGTGGTGCAAGTCTAGTTCAAATGGAATTTTCGGAGTTTTTGCAAACGGTGTTTCGGAGGACGATCCTATAGTCCGTTGGAAAGAGAATGGCGAGGAGAAGAAGATGGTACAGTTGGTGGTGAAAATGGTGGTGTGGGTGGTGGTGGAGACGGTGGTGAAGTTTTAGAGGTAATGGTTGTTGTGGTGGAAAAGAAGAGGAAGAAGATGGTGATGGAGGTGATATTATGGTTGTTGTTGTTGTTAGATTGGAGGAGGAGATGGAGGAGAAGAATGGTGGAGGGAATGTGGTGGGGATGGGTGAAAATGGCCGCCAAGAAGGCCTTGGCTGCTGTTTTTTGGGTGGTGCGTTTGCTGTTGGAGAGGAAGGAAGAATGAAAAGGTGAGGAGAAGATATAAAGGGGGGGTGGTTATATATATAAGAGAGAGAAATTATATAATATTCTATTGAATGAAACCAAGCCTTCATTCAAAGTTTGCGTCTCCTCATAAAGGCTGTGTCTCATTGCAAACCTGCGTCTAGCAATTGCTGGACGCAGTAGAAAACTTTGCGTTCAAGAAATACGAGGTTGCGTTGGTAGAATAAGACGAAAAAGCTGGGGTGTCTTGATCTGATTTGATTTCTTTTGAAGGACACGACATTAAATGCGGAATGGAGAGTCTCTGCATTAATTACTGAGTTCAGAGTTGGAGGATCTCGCGTTAGGTAAGGAGAGAGAAAATAATAAAATATACGGACATAATTTCGGTATCTGGGAAAACACTGAAAACTCAGGAAAAGCCCAAAAAATGAAGTATCTCAAAAAGTCTCCCAAAAATTCTCAAAAATATAATATTATTTTAAGATTTTTAGTGAAATCGTTTTTTTAGAAATTCAATTTCATTTTCAAAATAAAATCCTGGAATCCACTGTGAACGGTGTCTACACCGGGTAGGCTGGATTTTTGATAAAATCTGAAAAATCCCAGAAAATGCCTGAAGGAAGAAAATATAATTTTAAGAAGGATGTGAAAGCGGAATCCAGAAATTTGATCCCAATTGAGAATTAAAATTTCTGGAATCAACCAGTGATACTGGCCGACACCAAATCCAGTGAAATTTTGATAAATTCTAATTTCTAAAATTCTAAAAAAATTCATTTAGATAGAAACATGATTTTAAGAAATACTGTGAAAGCCGTTTTAATATTTTCAACTCCATTTGTAAATTAAAAATCCGAAAGTCGGTCAGCGAAACTGGCCGACACCGGTTTTGAAGATTTACAATTTAAATCTGAAAATTTCCAGAAAATCATAAAAAAATCTAGAATATTAAAAAATAATATTTGAAACTAGAATCAGTCAAATCTGAATTCCAAAAAGGTCAAATCATGCAGTATTGCTATATGAGTAGGAAATTAAATAACAGAAAATAAATAAAATAAAATAAAATAAAAAAATACGCTCTATAAATCAGGATACATAACTAGGTACGTATACCGAGGATGGGGTGTTACAATCCATCCACCTTATCAAAAAATTTCGTCCTCGAAATTTCGATAATGGGGATGTTAAGAATAGGGGCAAGGATTTTACCAACTAAGATGGAAAGAGTTGGGGTAACGTTCACGAATAATATCCTCTCGTTCCCATGTAGCTTCTCCTGGGGCATGTCTATTCCAGAAACTAGTACCAATGGTATTCCCGATTTTTCAATGTTTTGACACTCCTATAAATTGCCATCGGCTGCTCCCTGTAAGATAAATCTGGTTGTAGTTCCAATTCTGAGTGATCTAGAATGTGATTTTCATCCTTGACATACTTCCTCAACTGTGATACATGGAATACATTATGTACTCCTTCTAAAGATGGTGGCAATGCCAATCGGTAAGCCACATCTCCCACACGATCCAAAATTTCGAATGGGCTGATGTATCTCGGACTAAGTTTTTCCACGAGTACCGAACCGGATTACCCTTTGGTGGGTGATATCTTTAAAAATACATGATCACCTGTTCTGAATTCCAACGGTCTTCTATTAGTGTCTGCCCAACTCTTTTGTCGGCTCTGTGCTGCCCGGAGATGATCTCTGATAATTCGGACTTTATCTTTGTCTGAACTAGAACATCTGGTCCCATAAGTCTTCTTTTCGCTGACTTCATCCCAACATATTGGCGACCTGTATTTCCTGCCATATAGTGCTTCAAATGGTGCCATCTTGATACTGGCCTGATAGCTGTTATTATAAGAGAATTCTACCAAATGATATAGTCTTCCCATGCCCTTTAAATTCTATCATGCAGGCTCGTAACATGTCTTCAAGGATTTGGTATAGTTCGTTCAGATTGTCCATCTGTCTGGGGATGATATGAGGTACTGAATTTCAGACGAGTTCCCAAATTTTCTTAGAGACTTTCCCAGAAATGTGATCGGAATCTCGTGTCTCTATCTGACACGATACTAACTGGAATTCCATGCAGACGAACGATTCTTTCTATATTTATCTGCAAGAACTTCTGTTGACTGACCTACTCTGAAGGGTAGAAAGTGAGCTGCTTTGGTGAGGCGATCAACAATTACCCATACTGCATTATTACCCTTAGGACTGCGGGGTAGAGCTGTAACAAAATCCATGGTGATATGTTCCCACTTCCATTCGGGTATCGGTAATGGTTGTAGAAGTCCAGCTGTTCTCTGATGTTCTATTTTTTATTTGCTGACAAATCAAGCACTTTGCCACATACTGGGCTATCTCCCTCTTCATGGCGTTCCACCAAAACTTCTGCTTTAAGTCTTGATACATTTTATTTCCTCCTGGGTGTATGGGAATAGCCGAACTGTGTGCCTCTGCCAAAACTTTCTGCCGGACTTCCCCTGGTGGTACACAGATTCTGTCACCAAAATAAAGTGCATTATCCGAATGAATACAGATATCAGTCCTTAATCCAGCTTCTACTTGAGCCCTGAATTTCTGTAATCTGGGGTCTCCCTTTTGAGCTTCCTTAATTTCACTTATCAGGGTTTGGTTGAATCTGAAAGATCATTAATTGACCTGACTCGTCAGCTCCTTGTATTAGCATCAAGTCTAACTTTATGATTTCCCGAAGCAATTCCTTCTGTTGAGTCAGTTGTAATAACACTTTATTCTCTGGTCTCCTGCTTAAGGCATCTGGGACCGTATTGTCCTTACCAGGGTGGTACTGTAAGTCTATGTCATAGTCGGCCATCAATTCAAGCCACCGCCGTTGCCTCATGTTTAATTCTTTCTGTGTGAAGATATACTTAAGGCTCTTATGATCAGTATAGATCAATAATTTGTCCCCCAGAAGGTAGTGTCTCCAGATCTTCAATGCAAATATTACCCGCCAGTTCTAAGTCATGGGTTGGTAATTCCTCTCATGTGGTTTCAATTGCCTAGATGCATAAGCTATGCATGACCATGCTGCATTAATACACATCCTAGGCCTTTTCCGGATGCATCACTATATATAACCATCCCTCCTGTTCCCGAGGGAGTCTTCAGGATTGGAGCTGAAATTAGTCTTTTCTTTAATTGCTCAAATGCTGCAGTACATTCTTCTGACCATAGGTACCTTTCTCCCTTTCTGGTGAGCTTTGTTAATGGGGCTGCAATTTTGGAGAAGTCTTGTACAAATCTTCTATAATATCCGGCTAATCCAATAAAGCTTTTAATTTCTGTTACTGTCCTGGGGATTGGCCAATCTTTTACTGCCTGGATCTTATTAGGGTCGACTGAAATTCCTTCTTCTGAAACTACATGACCCAAGAAAGCTATACGGTCTAACCAGAACTCACACTTGCTTTGCTTTGCATAAAGTTGTTCCTGCCGGAGAGTCTGTAGCACTATTCTCAAGTGTTTCTGCATGTTCTCTGTCGTTTTTTGAATATATCAAGATATCATCGATGAACACCACGACAACTGGTCCAAATATAGCGAGAAAACTCGGTTCATCAAATCCATAAAGACAGCTGGGGCATTGGTTACTCCGAAGGGCATGACTAGAAATTCGTAATGACCATAGCGAGTTCGGAATGCTGTCTTCGGAATATCTTCTTTCTTCACTTTCAGCTGGTGATAACCCGATTGTAGATCCAACTTTGAAAACACCCCGCCCCATGAAGTTGATCAAAAAGGTCATCAATTCTTGGTAAGGGATATTTATTCTTGATGGTAACCTTGTTTAATTCTCTGTAGTCTATACACAACCGCTTACCACCATCTTTCTTGTTGCCAGTAGCACCGAAGCTCCCCATGGTGAAGTACTTGGTCTAATCAATCCCTTGTCAGAATATTCTTGTAACTGCTTCTTTAGAACTTCTAACTCAGTGGGGCGCCATTCTGTATGGGGCTTTAGATATTGGGACTGTGCCCGGAATGATATCAATGGAGAACTCAATTACTCTATCGGGTGGAAGTCCTGAGATCTCCTTAAATACTTCTGGAAACTCATTCCAAACTGGTACTACTTCCCTTTTTCTGGATCTCAGCAGCAGTCATCTGTGTTTTCTCCTTGGCAGGTTTATGTTCTCCTTCAAATTGGAACTCAGGCTGAAGTGGCATTCTGAAGATGATTTTCTTGTTTCGACAATCAATAACCGCATGATATTTGCTGAGCCAAGTCATGCCTAAGATTACGTCGTACCCTTTAGTATCCAGTACGAGCATATCCACTGTTAATGTCCTGTCACACAGTTCCACCGGACAATCTACACAAATTTTATTAGAGATGACCACCCCATTACCGGTACTAATCTCCCACTGGTGGTCTAAATACTCAACAGGTATAGAGTGCAAAGCAGTGAAACTATCTGATATGTAACAATGAGAAGCGCCAGAATCAAAGAGGGCTAAAACAGGTTTAGAGTACACCATAATCTTACCTGTTACCACCTCTCCAGAAGTTTGGGCCTCTTCTGCCGTCAAGTTGTAAGCCCGTCCTCTTCCACGACCTGCTGTTTTCTTCCTCCCCTTGGAGCTGGGCGAAAAACCCGTTGTTGTGGAGGGAGAGGGGCCTTCCGACCATCGGCCCTGGATTCCTCTGTCCAATAGGTGCAGGAAGTGCCGGTAGGGTTCGGTTCACCATCCCAGTTCTCTTATGGGGACAGCCTTCTATTGTGTGATCACCAGATCCACATGCCAGGCATAATCCGTTAGCCCTACGACGCTCTTGCTGAGTGTGGCCTGTCCTCTTGCAATAAGCACATATAGGAAGTGGTTGAGTTATCTGAAGAGGGGCCGGTCGAAATGGTCTTCTAAACATTGGGGCTTTTGCAGCTCTGGCTGGACCTCCTCCGCCCATTGCTGGAATGGCCTCTTCATGCCTGTTTCCTCCTCTGATCAAGATTCTTTTTCTCCAGTCCTCGCTCCACTTCTCGAGCTACAGTGAGGACCTGGGAATATGTTTTCAGCTGTTGGGGAATCAAAGGACTTTGATATCCATTTTTTAAGCCTTGCTGAAATCTGCTTGCCCGTTTCTCTTCGTCAGCTATCATATACGGAGCAAAACTCTCAGCCTTAAGAACTCAGCAGCATATTCATCAACAGATCGATTCCATTGTTGAAGTCGGATGAATTGTTCTTCCATCTCTCTTCTGAGCTGTAGTAGGAAGAATCTATCATAAAAGCTCTTAGAGAACTGGTCCCAAGTGATGAGTTTTTCCAGTCTCGCTTCTTCAGCTAGCCACCAGTTTCTAGCCACATCCTTTATTGGATCTTGGCAACCTCCACCTGATCTTCCTCTGGAACCCGTGCTCCTTCAAGAGATCTGTTGTGTCGATTAGCCAT